>JASDQU010682838.1:99626-111666 GCA_032191745.1 Picea mariana
GACCTTTTAGGGGCTTCTAGAATAATTAACTTCTTGTTGACCTTCTAGGGGCTTCTAGATTATTCTTGAGGGTCCTCCAACTTCACAGAGCCATATCTCCTCAACCGTGAGGAACTACATGGTGTACCATATATCACCGGAAATGGCATGACGTGTACTATCCATCTATGATAGTCTTACCTACAAGTACACTGACTTTCATGTCTTTATTCCTCAATCAACTTCGGGTTCCATGGCCATACCTTTGAGGCTACCAAAATTATTCAAGTGCATTCAACACAACTGTTGACATCAATTGACACCAATGACAACTAACTCACCATGAATATCAATCATAACCAACTGTCCAATGATCTCATCCACATATTTGGGGCTTCCAAACTACTCCAAGGGTTGACATCAATGTTTAAGTGTTGACATCAATGAAAACCAACTTTCCAGCATTGCACTACAAATGGGTCATGGGGCCTTAACTATGCTCGAACAAAGAAAACAAGTGCCTTGGTATGTTTTTTGAATATTTTTTTATCAATATCCCTGAATATGTCCTTGAACTAACATACAAGTGCTTTATATGGGTTATTTGCAGGATTTCAAGTGGGATATGGGCACCATGAGTAGGTTTTATGCACATAAATGGTTCTTAAGGTGTGACCAATGTTAAGACGGTAAAACAAGGCCCATAAGCCTTGAAAAATTCTTCTTAAAATCAAGCACTATGAAAAGAAACATGGAACCACACTTTAATAGGGGGACTTTATCTTTTGAGTTGGATATGGACACCATTAAGAGGTTTTGTGCACCATGGATAGGTTATGGGGCCTTAACTAATGTCAAATAATAAAAATCATCTTAGGATCTTATTGAAGCTTCTTGAGCTCAATAACATTGAATAGGTCCTTGAACCAACATACATGAACTTTATAGGGGTCTTTGGCATCTGAGTGGGATATGAATTCCACGAGTAGGTTTTGTGCACTTGAAATGGTCTCGAGGCATAAACTTGGTTAGATGAGAAATAATGACCTTAAGCCCTAATTAAACCTTATGAGGCTCAAGCACCATGAAAATCACCTAGAAACCATGACATGAGCCCTCTCTCAGGAATATTTAGCATCCAAGCTGAATATGGGTACCATACAAGGTATTGATCATCATGGATGGATCGAAGGTCCTTAACCATAGGATAAATTTCTATAGAGGAGTCCTCCAATAACTATATATGACCTATGTATGGTATCATTCACCTCCAAGTAGGCTATGAGTTCCATGAGTAGGTTAGTTATGAAAAAGGATGGGTCTCATGATCTAACCAAGATTAGTGGAGGAAGAACAGGGCCTTGTGCCCTAAATAAGTCTTCTCGTGCTCAATTTTCATGAAAAGCACCCACAACCCACAAAACATCCCTCTCCTAGGAATCTTTTGACTATATTTAATAGGGTATATTATGATGTTTTCAGTAAGATTGGTAAGTCTTTGGGTCCTCACAATGATCATGGAAGGATAACAATGACCTTAGGAATGTAACAAAGCTTTACAAGATCAAGTGACGTGAAAGATGCATTGAAACACAACATAGGACCTTTCTACTATAGATTTGACCTCTAAGCAGGATATTGGCCTCATTCATTTGTTTTGGACAATGATTTAGGTTTAGGGGCCTTGACCATGGTTAGAATGGAAAACAAGGGCTTTATGTAGGAAAATGAACCTTCTTGGCCTCAAGTGTTATGAATAAGACCTCCAACCATGACACATTCCCTCACTATGAATTATTTCACCTCTAAGTGGTATTTTGGGCAACATTATGTGGTTTTCCACAAAGGGAACACATCTAGGGACCTAAAATATGTCCAAGAGAAGAAAATAGGCATCATGCCCTTAAAATAAGGTTTTAGTGATAAATATTTTCTTTAGAAACTAATTAGGGTGAGGGATTTTTACATGGTTAATATGTTCCGTAAAGATAATGCATGAACATTCATGTGAATTCAAAAAAAAAATAGACAAGATTGTCTGTTCATGTGAATTCAAAAAAAAAATAGACAAGATTGTCTATTTTACCTTATGTGTTGAATGATTCAGTTACTTTGTTTTATCTTCAAAGTGACAAACCTAATGGTTTGGGATACATAAGAAAAACACATTTATTTTTCTAGCTCCTTGTCACTATCTTCATTTTTGGTGAGGCTTCTAGATATGGTCCACATATTCTTTGTTGATGAAACTACATACACATATAGATATATGTATGTAGATTTCAAATATATATAAAGAAAAAATATTGTTTTCTATTTTCTATTCATTTTTATTTTTACATATATCATAATTCTAAAATGCATAGGTATTTTGTTATTTTCATAACTTTTTATTTCCTCTCCCATCTATCGAAACAAATTATATGGTACACAAGTTATCTTGTAGTTTCAAGATTTATTGACTGTATTAATTTAGAAAAAATATAAAAGTAACACTAAAATATATGAAAAAATAATGATGCACAACAATTCACTATTATTTAAAACTATGCAAATTTGTTTCAATAAATTCCATCATTTTAGTACTAAAATAACATCTTAACATGAACATATGCATTATATTTTAAAGGGAAAATAGCATACCCCTATTATAAGAACATGTTTTTTTAGTTATAAATTTTTTTCATAAATGAAAGTTATATATGCTAAAAGATATTTATATTTCCTACATTTTAGCTTTTAACAACATATTCTAATAAGTTATGCATGTACCTCAAATAATTTCTCCTCATCAAGAGATTATTATTTCTTAGAATTTCCATTGCAACTAATACATCATGAGAGGGAATCAATAACTTGCACCACCCCAAGTACAAGATAAATAATTAAAATCTATAAACTTACATTTAATTGTCCCTAGTTTGAGAATAAGGGTGGGATGAGGAAATAATAATTTATTTTTTTAGAAGGATTATGTGCAACAATCAATTAGTTGGTGGGTGGGAATATGCATTGGCTAGGGTGTGATATACATGAAGGACAACAATTGATTGGTTTCAATGGGGAGAATGTTTAGGGAGATGAGGACATATATTAATGTATTTATGAAAATTGTATTTGAGAAACTTTCATTTTCACCAATTGTCTATATTCAAACTTTCCAAGTTAGGTCGCTTATAACCATGGGGGTTCACTAATTATGAAATATTATACAATGTGGGTTCATATTATTGAGTTTAAAATTATAAAAAATGAAAGAAATATATTTCCTAACATACAAGCATTAAGGGGTAGTTTTAATATATTGGAAATATATAGATATTGCGGGTAGAGGGGAGGTGGGGGGCATTAGATTTAGGTATTGGGGATTAGGTGAAAAGGTTTAAAATTAGGTATTTGAGAGGGGAGGAGTAATTAATTGGTAGCTTCATACTAGATTGGTTTGCACCCTTCAAGATCGATAATGACATACCCATTCTCATTATATTCTCTTCTTCTTATTTGTTGTTCAATGTTGAAAACTCTTTTTGTAAAATTGGAAGAAAAATATCTCAAATATATAGTATTTTATTCAATTTCTAAAGAATTACAGGTATTTATGTATTCCCAACTCTCCCACAACAACCTACTACATGCATCTCTTATCAATATGGGACCCACAAAAATCAAGGATTTGACGAAATAAATCATTAGAAATCTAGGATTTGACAAAGACATGAAAAATATACCTAGTGGAAGGAAACTATAATGAATCCTAATTGGGTATAACTAAATACAAGGTCATATGAATCTACACCTATATATTTCATAGTTTGTTTTCCCCCACCCACTAAGGAATGTGACGTAGACATTGATATATTGATTAATTGCAAGCCAACCTCTTTGCTACTAGTCTCTTTCATTGCTCGCTCCTCTAGGAAAGAGAAGAGGAGACATGATTTGGGAAACTTAGGCCTTTTTGACCTAATTGGATGATAAAAAAAAATAGTGTTTTTTATAATCCCCATTAATCTCCAATTTGTTTGTTGGTTAAATTAAAATAAGGAAGAAAAAAAGTAAAAAAATTGTAGTCCATCAATTTGCATAATCTTCATCCAAGGCTTATAAGAGTACTGTCATGTCAACATACTAGGGGTATAAATAAAAATGGGTATTAAAATGTCATGAAAATGGATCAGGTGGGTGGGCGAGTAGGGTGTTAGAGACCTATAATCATAGGTAACTCGATTCTTCAGCTGTTATTTGGTGTTGCCCCGTGATGAAGACATCTAGCTTGTTGGTCTCTCGGTTATTTCCATTTCCCCTCCATCCATTCTGACCGATCCTCCATCACCCTGCTGCATTTTTCATCCACGGCTACGCCCCTCTCTCCCTTTCCCATTTGTCCTGTTGACCACATCTCGCCCGCCACTCGTCCCTGCATGAATAAATGAACTTAGGATAATAATCGGATAATATTAAAAGGTTAGTGGCATTTTTTAATGCTTGTTAGCCTAATAAAGTTGTTTTGAGAGGATAATTTAAAATAAAATTAGTATAGTTCGTTAATTAAAATATATTAGACTAAATATTAATTAATTAATAATTAAATTAATTGTTACATTAGTGATTAGGTTAGTGTTTATTAATTAACATTAATAAAAACTAATAAACAAAAACATATAAAATAAAAGAGTTAAAATATAATACATATAAAACACAAAAAAATAAATATAAAAAGGTTAAAACAATACAAAATAAAACGTGAACAAAGATATAATAAAACATATATAATTAAAATAAAAAATATTAAAAAACAAAATTAAAACTTAAACTTATCCTAAGTTTCCCCACCCACTTCCCATGCATTTCGGACCTCCCCCCCTTCATGTCCCATCACCTTGGGGGTCCGAAAATTTGTTTCGTAAAAACCATCCCCTGGACACTTGTCACCTCCACATGTCAGCGGAAACCCCCCCCAAAACCACTCACCACCTCGGGGTCCGGAATTACCACTTTTGCAGTGTTTTTGACTAGTCAACTTCCGAAGGTGTTTCCGGGAAAAATAAGGTGAATTTTGAAAAACCGAGAGAGGATTTTCACTGTAACGGGCTGAAGAACAAAAACCTCTCTCATTTTTTTCACAGGTGCCACCAACTGGGAGAATCAAATTTATCTTTCAGCCTCATTTTTCGGATTTCTCGTTCTTTCTGTTACAGTCCCGATTTTGCGGAAGCTGTTACGGTGAGTTGGAGGTGAATTTGGTGAAACCAAAAGAGGGTTTTTTCCATAACATACTAATATACAATAATCTCCTTCATTTTTTTCCCAGGTGTCATCATTGAAGAGAAACAGATGTATGTTCAGACCCCCTTTTTGTAGAAATTCAGCCCGTCTTTCATGGCGGACAGTTCAAGAATTTTGGGGATTTGTTTCTATTTTATCCGAGGTGGTTGAACTCGACCTCCTAAGCCTGGAGAGAGTCAGTTTATATATTTTAATAAGGATGATTGAGCGGTTGATTGTTGATTTATTCATTCCTAGCCCCTAAGGGGATACTCTGTAACATTCCAGATGATCTACCAGAAATAATAAGGCATGGTTCACAAGATTCTTGCGTGAGACTTCTTGGTGATGTTTTTTCTCTGTGTAAATATTTTCTTACTCTGTAATTCCATATATGTATCTCTCTATCTCATCAAGTAAAAGAAAAACTAAGAGCAAAATTTGTTTAATTACACTATGTCTCTGCCTTTTTAATGATCTTCATGTTTTCTTCTAAAGTTAAGCACAGGAATTCTTAACTTCTCCTTTGCTTGATGGACCTTTACTCTTTTCTTCTCATCCATTCCACTTGATTCCATGAAATCCAATGGTCTTGTTTTCTTTCCTTGTGTATAAGATCTTATTATGCCTGAGATAGATCCCCAATTTGACACATAGATCCCATGGACCAATGGAAAGCACAACTCTCAATCTCTCAAATATTACAAACTTCAAAATCCAAACTCTAAAACCATTATCTAGCCTAATATTCTATTCCAAACAAATCTAAATCTGACAGAGAGATCCCTCTCTGAGTCTTGGTGGGCTAGATTCGAAACTCGAAACAGCTTTGATGTTGCCTCCGTGACTACCTCCACAGCCTTGGGCAAATTACAGAGTGATAACATAATGGCAACCATACTGGGGAAACTTTCCCCGGTAGTACACTTCAAAGTTCCAGATCTGATCACTGATGGTGAACAGTGACCAGACACAAGAAGGCTGAGATCATTCACCTGGCGACTCCAATCAGCTCCAAACAGTGCCAACTCAAAGACTCCACTAGAGGAAGAACTTGAAGCATGGCTAAGCAACCTAGAAAGACTAGGTACTCAAGTTCAAATTGTATTCATGATATTGGTTTCATCTGCAATTACTTTCTCTCTTATCATGATCCTGGTCCAGAGTATATTGTTGAAATCCAAGATGATCATTTTCAACCTGATGAACCTCAAAGGATTGAGCCCATTCCCATAGCTCTGGCACCCACTCCTACACCTATAGGAAGCCTTGATAGACATAATCCTCCTGCTTTATTTCCTACAGATGTAGATATCTCTGATACATATGTGAAAAGTCTAGATTCATAGGTCAAAATTCCAGCCTGTTATAAGCCCCTTGCTTTACCTCCTATACTTGAGAAAATCCGAGATAGATACAAACCTCTAGATTTGCCTCCTATTATCCATGACCTCCCGGTCAATTACATCAATAGTCTGCCCAGGTTTGATGGAGAAAATGTGAAGATCACTGTTGAAAAGCATATCCAAAGTCTTGAAGATTTCCTTGACCTTTATGAGGTTGAATATGACGATGTCTATATCAGGATGTTTGCCTTGTCTTTGCAAGGCAAAGTTAAAAATTGGTTTAAAAATCTTCCAAATGCAAGCATTAGCAGTTTCCATCAGTTTGTGCAAGTTTTCCTAGATCGATGGGTGATCATGAGAAATGTCTTTCTCATCCTAGAAGAGTATGACCATTTGAAAAGACAGCCAGGGGAAACAGTACATCGGTTTTCAACAAGATTCAATAAGATATATCATGCAATGCCTGCTGATATAAGGCCACCCCCAGGATAATCTCACTTGCATTTCCTAGATACCTTCGATCCTGAGATGGCATTCCAATTAAGAGAAAGGAACACTGCAACACTTGAAGAAATGAAAAAGGTTGCAGTTGATGTGGAGGCCAACTTGTTGATCAAAAGGTCAAAGGTAAAGAACAAAGAACAGGAGCAGTTGAAATCTTCAAAAGCTAAACTGGACATTCTGGCCAGCACCATGGAAGAGATGATGCAGAAGCTTAGCATAAGAGAAAAGATTGATGTTCACAGACATCATGTTCCATTGATCTCAGAGAAAGAAAAGGTCAATGTCCCCAAACACTTTGTAGCCCAGCCTCAGTATTTTGAACCACCAAAGGATTATTTCATGTATTCCATTCACCATACAGTCAAAGATGAAGTTCAAAATTAGAGGGTGGTGGAAAATTCTCTTGACATGATATGCATGTTCAATGGCATTTCATCCATGGATGATCTACCCAAGTATGATCAGTATGATGATGATCATAAGGCTGAAATAGATGTGGATTGTTCAAAGCAATCAACAACATGTCGTTGGCAGGAAGAAGATCAGTTGTAGCTCAGACATGACAATCAGCCTTTGCACAACAACCATGACAATGATGAGGAAAATGCATAAAACTTCAGAGTAAGGGAAAAATCTTTGCCCTTATGTTTCTCTTCTTTTCAAATTTTGAGAGAAAATTGTAAGCAAGTTGTCAATAGTAGGGAGGGAGAATGTTCTGATCAACTAGGTGAAGATGCCATTGCTAATGTGGAGGTTGTTCTAAACCCAGAATTGCATCCCCTTACCTATTTTGATTTTCAAATTCCTGATGGAAGTTTAAAGCCTGAGACAAATTATGAGCTAATCCAAAATAAATCTGTACCATTGTGCTTTGATTCATTTCAGTTTTTGAAAAATAATCTTGAGTATATGTTGAAGGATAAACACATAGAAAGCCATAACCCATCATGTGAATCAATGAAGCAATCTTGTAAATCCTTTCAGGATCCCATAGCAACAATTTTAGATGATTATGTGGTTGAGTTTGATGATGACAGCTCAGAGAAACCAACACTATCTTCATGGGAAGAAGAATTCCAATTGCCACAAATCCAAAATGACAATCAAACTCTGCATACTAATCAAGATTGCAAGGAGGAAAGTGCAGAAAATTTTCAAGAAAATGCAAACTTCCTACCCCTGTGTTTTGCTTCACTCCTAAGGGAACATTTCAAGCATGTTGTAAATAGAAAGGATGAGTAATTCTCTAATGCACCAAGTAAGGATAACATGGATGATATAGAAGCTATTGCAGATTCAGAAGTGCATACCTTGAGTCTTTATGCAGGCCAAAACTCGGATGAAAACACAAAGCCCGGGACAGGTAATGAGTTGATCCATTTTGATTCCCTACCCTTATGTTTCAGTTCTTTTCATACTTTGAAAGGGAATCTTGGTTAGATTCTAGTTGAGCATCACAGGGTAAGCCAGGAAATGCCAGCAGAGCAAATTCCATAGTCATCTAAAATATTTTATGACCCTATAGCTAATATGTTGGATAGATTGTGTTTTCAAAGTCAGTTTTCATTTACCCCCAACGATTTCAAAAATTGTTATGATATGGATATGATCAGATAGTCAACTACAAGGGTGTGTTCAACAGAAGCATCATTTCATAAACCATCAAAAAAGTTATAGCCATGTCAGGAAGTGCATGAGGATGAAAATAACACAACTACAACATCAAATCATGAAGTTGAGTTGGTTAAATTTGAATATCCAGTAATAGGTCAAGTTTAAATTGACACAGTGCCTATTTATATGGAGAAATTGTTCATCACAGAGCCACAATACATTCCCAGTATTTATGTTATGTGTCGTGATTATCAAACCCCTTGTGATGAAGATCAAGATGGAAAGCATTTCATGATGCCTATGTAAGTTCCATTTCTGATATTGTTGGAAAACATTGAAAGAGCAGAGTTGTTAGAGAAGTTGCTTGACTGGATGCACTGGCATTATTGTATCATTTAGAAAGACGAAATGGCCAGTAGTGTAGGGTAGGTAGCAGTTTTGAATAAGCTCATTCATTTGAGCATCTTTTCAATATTGTATGATTTCTAGCATAGTTTACATTTGATAGAATCTAGTTCATTGTTCAGTCAAATTTGAGCCAACTCGAAGATTGTAGCTGTAGTGAATCCATGGCCCAATAAAGCACTGGTCAGCATGTTCAGAATTCAGTGGTTCTTGACACCTCCTGAAAGAGCTGCCATCCCCAGGTGGAGCCTATGTTAGAGACCTATAATCATAGGTAACTCGATTCTTCAACTATTATTTGGCGTTGCCCCATGATGACGACATATGGCTTGCTGGTCTCTCGGTTATTTCCATTTCCCCTCCATCCATTCCGCTCGATCCTCCATCACCCTGCTGCATTTTTCATCCACCGTTGCGCCCCTCTCTCCCTTGCCCATTTGTCCCGTTGACCACATCTCGCCCGCCACTTGTCCCTGCATGAATAAATGAACTTAGGATAATAATCGAATAATATTAAAGGGTTAGTGGCATTTTTTAATGCTTGTTAGCCTAATAAAGTTGTTTTGAGAGGATAATTTAAAATAAAATTAGTATAGTTAATTAATTAAAATATGTTAGACTAATTATTAATTAATTAATAATTAAGTTAGTTGTTACATTAGTGATTAGGTTAGTGTTTATTAGTTAACATTAATAAAAACTAATAAACAAAAACATATAAAATAAAACAGTTAAAATATAATACATATAAAACACAAAAAAATATATAAATAAGTTAAAACAAAACAACATAAAACGTGAACAAATATATAATAAAACATATATAATTAAAATAAAAAATATTAAAAAACAAAATTAAAACTTAAACTTATCCTAAGTTTCCCCACCCACTTCCCACGCATTTCGGACCCCCCCCCCCTCACATCCCATCACCTCAGGGGGGTCTGAAAAGTTGTTTCGTAAAAACCACACCCTAGAAACTTGTCACCTCCACATGCTAACGAACCCCCCCCCAAAAAAACCGCTTACCACTTCGGGGGGTCTGGAATTAACACTTTTTCCCAAAAAAACCACTTTCACAGTGTTTTTGACTAGTCAACTTCCGAAGGCGTTTCCGGGAAAACTAAGGAGAATTTTGAAAAAACGAGAGATGATTTTCTCCGTAACGGGCTGAAGAACAAAAACCTCTCTAATTTTTTGCACAGGTGCCACCATATGGGAGAATCGAAGCTATATTTCAGCCTCATTTTTCGTATTTTTGGTTCTTTCTGTTACAGTCCCGATTTTGCGGGAGTTGTTACGGTGAGATGGAGGCGAATTTGGCGAAACCAAAAGAGTTTTTTGTCTGCAACATACTCATATACAATAACCTCCTTCAATTTTTTCCCAGGTGTCATCATTGAAGAGAAACAAATGTCTGTTTGGACCCCCTTTTTGCAAAAATTCGACCCGTCTTTCATGGCGGACAGTTCATGATTTTTGGGGATTTGTTGCTATTTTTATCCAAGGCGGTTGAACTCGACCTTCTGAGCCCGGAGAGAGTCGGTTTATATATTGTAATAAGGATGATTGAGTTGTTGATTGTTGATTTATTCATTCCCATCTCCTAAGGGGATACTCTGTAACATTCCAGATGATCTACCAGAAATAATAAGGCATGGTTCACAGGATTACTGTGTGAGACTTCTTGGTGATGTTTTTTCTCTGTGTAAATGTTTTCCTACTCTGTAATTCCATATATGTATCTCTATATCTCATCAATTAAAAGAAAGACTAAGAACAAAATTTGTTTAATTACACTCTATCTCTGCCTTTTTAATGATCTTCATGTTTTCTTCTAAAGTTAAGCACAAGAATTCTTAGTTGCTCCTCTGCTTGATGGACCTTTACTCTTTTCTTCTCATCCATTCCACTTGTTTCCATCAGATCCAATGGTCTTGTTTTCTTGCCCTGTGGATAAGATCTTATTATGCCTGAGATAGATCCCTGATTTGACACATAGATCCCATGGCCCAATGGAAAGCACAGCTCTCAATCTCTCAAATATTACAAAATTCAAAATCCAAACTCTGAAACCATTAGCTAGCCTAATATCCTATTCCAAACGAATCTAAATATGACAGAGAGATCCCTCTCTGAGTCTTGAAGGGCTAGATCCGAGACTCGAAGCAGTTTTGATGTTGCCTCTGTGACTGCCTCCACAACCTTGGGCAAATTACATAATGATAACACAGGGGGTGTCAACAAAAGGATTTGGAAGATGTTCATTAGTATCTAATAAAATTAGGAATAACATTTAATACCAACAAATGCATGTGATATGGAATAAATTCACTATTAAGTGAAACCCATGATGCTTTTAATATAGTCGTGATTGAGAAAAACCTAGTTATTGCATGGAGAGGCCAATTCCACATTTCGATATGGGGAAGATTGTAAATTGGTCCTTTTTATGGATCAAATGGATAAATAAGCATTAAAAATACCTAATTTAGTATTGTAGTGCCTAAATCAATTGAAAGAGTGAATGAATGAAAATGTAAAAGATAAAATGACAAATAATGGGCATTGTTGACTAATAGTAACAACAATAATATAACAAATTAATGTAATGGCTTAAGAATTAGGGTTTGACATGCCCCACCCCTTTAAACAAGTATTTCCCTCAATGATTTCTTAGATGTGGATGCTTTTGTGATGACCTTAATGGTAAAAAACCCACAGTTATGGCAACCTAATTCTTTTTGGCTACTAATCAAACCCTGTTAGGGGTTCCCAAGGATCTATTTTTGTTTCTAGTCACGCATATACCAGTTCACTTTACTTAGGCCCTCATTAAATTTATCCTTTACAGACTCACTCTCTATTTTTTTTCTTAAACTATTCGATCATAGTACAGATTGAATCCTTCTTTGTTCATCCTCGAA
>JASDQU010682840.1:6254-16685 GCA_032191745.1 Picea mariana
TAAGGACGTGACCAGATTGAGTACATGATCAACCAGACTGACCGATGAAGGGGATGGATTGATCATTCCATCAACTACAGGTGGTTCGAAAGTAAGCTTGTGATAAGCAGCTGGAAGTTGAGGCTGTGAAACAGTCATGTCTTCAAGTAATTTCGTGGCTTCGTCCATACAGGGGCAAAGGTGAGTTAGATGACTCCCTTTACATAACATACACGAGAACTTGACTCTTCTTTTCTTCTTCCCAATGGTATCTTGACTAGTTGATGGGAGGTCATCAACATATTGTTCAAAGGTTGACGACATGGGTTGGTGAGGTTGTGTAGACCATGCTTCTATAACCTTGGATAGACCAGGGAAATCCTTAAGAAGGTGGCTACCCTTACAAAGCCTGGAAGGATACTTGGGCTTACGGGTTGTTTGGGTGATCTTGGCATCATCAACACTCCCAACACCATTAACAGTGACTGGTTTTTTTCCAACATGTCTGGCAATGGTTGGAATTTTAGACCCTTGTTTAATTTTCCTCTTCTTAGTATTCCTTTTCTTCTTCTTCTTATCCACCAAGTTACTAGCTTTAAATCTTTCGCTCGACGAAGAAGATGAAACAGAAGAAGACCTTCCAAGTGAATAAGGCGAAGAAGACCTTACTAGTGAATAAGGCGAAGGATCAACATTAGGTTGATGTTATTGGGGAGAAGTGCTTACAAATGAAGCAAAAGCTACATTCCAGATTACCTGAGTGGAAAACATCCACACTGACAATCCAATTGTGAGAATTGGAAGGCTCAAAGTAGCGATGTGAGGAGGACCAATGTTTCTGTAAGAAGGAAAAACAAAAGTTTCCCCTGGAAAAGGGGTTCTGTCATTGGTCGTTTCGGGAACTGATGCCATTAAATAAATATCCAACCTAGAGTCTTCTAGGGAAAACAAACAACACATGATAAAAATATAGTAAGCAAGAAAGCAAACAAAACCTTCTCACAATGAGCACACTAGTTGGTGATGAAATCCAACGTCGCGGGATCAAAGTAAGAAAGGGTTGAGATAGAGTGGGTGGAAAAGTTATGTTGATGACCTGCTTAACGGACTTACGCCTTGGGTATACCCTCCAAGGAGCTCGAGTGAGTTTGGCCAACGTCGATTCTAGGTACTGTGAAGATTTTCCCCTCCATAGTCACCTCGTGTAAATACCCTAAAGAGATAGTCCACTAAGGTTACCAATTACTACAATGATTCCTAGGGAAACATTCGACAGTCCGATCCACGCGCAAAGGCAAGGTATCTAGCCCAAAATCAACTTGAAAGGCTTCCACTCATCATTGTGGGTATACCTTCAAGCGACCCCCATAATACGCACAATCTCTACACCAGGACAAACAAAGCAGGGAGAGTAACTCTTCCAGTCTTAATGCGACCTCGTGATTGACCCTTGTGTGAGAAGGGTTTCCCAGGAAAAAATGTAGCAATTGGATTTCACCGCTCCCTAACGCAAGATTCTATGTTTGTTCGCATCTTTGGAAACGTATCTTCCATACCTATTCCAAATCCCTACAACTAATCTAATGTAGGTATGTTACCAGAAAATATAAAAATGTTTAATCAATTTTTATAAGTGCTTTATTTTAAGGTTGTTGTTACTGAAAATAAAGATGGAGTGGACAATATGGTGTTTTGACTGACTCTAAACAATGCAAAGAAATGACAATGCAAACATTTCACTTCGATGAAAGCTATATTACGAGAAGGAGAAAATGTTATCATTCCCATATGCACAATGTCCCAAAATTTTATTAAACTCAGCAACATCAAGATCTTCAAGAACTAAGAAAAAAAGACTGTACACCAATACATGATTCTTGGCCCCCCACTGACCATGAGGGGGAATTTTTTTTAGAATTCAAGACCAAAAACGCCAAAAAATCATGCAATTTCGCTACTTCAAATGCAAGGATGCCCCTAATCTAATATAAATCAAAAAATCAATTATTTTTTTGTTTTAAAGATAGCTAAAAGCAATAGAAAATCTTTATAAAACAAATCAACCCAAACAAATTTTCTATTTTAACACAAACTATTCAATAAAAGAAAAATTTCTTTCACCAAACAATTCTAAAGAAAAAATAATGCTTTGTAACTGAAAGACACTCAAAGCAAGAGACCAAATCTTTCAAAATCAAACAAAGAAAAGATGGCTAAAAGAAGATCAAAAACTGTCAAGCAGACTGTAAACAGATCATAATCAAACCCAACAATTCACCCCAAAACTAAATCCAAGATCTAGGTAAGCAAAAACTATCAAAAATAAAAAATTTCACAATCCTCGCAGGCTGTCAGACTAACACAGTGTGGAAATCCCAGGTTTCCGCAAGCTAGCTATGGGTAGGTTGCGGAAATTTCGCACTGGTAAAAAAGGTAGGGTGCAGAAATCAAATATCGTCGCACTGTCCCGCAAAGCAGGGTGCAGAAATCAAAGTAAAAATGAAAAAAAAGAAAGTAAGAAGGTTTTTCTAGTGAACTTAAACAGTCAAAGAGTCAATTTAGATCTCCTAGTGACTCAGAAAACAGAACTCAGGAAATCAAAGCAAGAAAGCAAGACAAACTAGGAAAACAATATGTTCCCCAATGGAGTCGCCAATTTTGTTATTGGGCTAATTGTTAAGTGTGGACACAAATCAGTGCCCTTAGCTTCACTACAAAACTAGAACAAAAAAAGACAGTACACTACTCTTTCCTTAGCTTTCAATTATCAAATGAGAAATGGATCTAGAACAAACCTTTTAAATATTGAAGATCTGACTTCGCCAATGCAATCCAAGCTTCGTCACGAGGTTTATGAGAAATATTTGCAAATAAACACAAGCCAACAAAGGCAGGAATAATAGAGTCTATTTGATATGAAACTATGTACGTGATCAAGGAATCATACAATATGGACAAATAACATTCATATAGGAAAGAAAAGTATATTTGTACTAAAGAATGTGGAATAAAGATACAACCAGATGCCTTCCAGATGCCTTGATGTTGTCAGGTTCCTTCCAATAGTTCCTTGCTTCCCACACACTTATTGCTCCAAGGATTTTGAGACCATGAATCTGATAGCTACTCACAATCTATCTTGACAAAGCAAAGCTCAAAGCCAATCTAACTAGGCTAACAATCCCAAGCCAAGCTAACTTTCTCCATGAGAGCTCCTCTCCTTTTATAAGCTGAAGAGGATAAGGTGAGGAGGTTAGAATGATCCCACTAAATCATGAAAGTGAGTAAGATCCAAACCATTCAGAAACCACCACACCATAGAATCTTCTCCTTATAGAATCATCAAAAAAATGATCGTGTTTCCCACATACGAAGTCCGCTACACCCTAGCTATAGAGAAACCTGTGGAAACTCTGCAACCTAGGTATAGAGAAAGGTGCAAAAATCAGGCATTTTCGCACCCTGTGTATAACACAACCTACGGAAATCCTCCTTAATAGGATTTTTACAAAGGAAAATACAACTTCTTCTCTTAGGGAAAGTTCTTCTCCCTTCTTTCTTTAGAAATTCAGGCCACTGACCCCTCTGAAGGCAACATATAGGTTTACATCATTAATGGTCATAGATATGACAAAAAATAATGTGTAACAATGGGATATTTTTCCAACTACTTTCATGGGTCTTCATTATCTACCAGTTTCTCATCTAATTCAAATTTTGAGTTAGAACCACCATGGTCCCCAAAAGTTCTAAACTTGCTTACTGTTAGGCGAAAATATGGTCGTTTAATTTTGTTGTAGTACTTGCCCAACTATTTAATTTGTCAATTCGAGGTTCGTAGGCTTACGAAGCACACACACTGTATATGCAAGACTAAAGTAGAAGTAATCTAATCTATATTGCTGAAATGAAATTATTTTAGGAAAACATTGAAAGACTAACTAGGAAAGCAGGAAATTAATCTAGGAAAGCAATACAACATGTGCAGAGTTGAATGACCAAAAGACATATGTGAGCTCACACAATACATCAATCTCAAATTATATTACAAGAGTCAAATGACAAAGCATGAAAGAATAACAAATCTAAGAATCAAAGCTAAGAATCCCCTTTTCCTCATTACAAGATTAGATTATGAATTACATGATCTCTAACTCTCCAAGATAATCTCCTATGAATAACATGATCCCCCTCATGAAGAGAGAACACTCTCTTATATACATGAGATTCTTGAAGAGTGTCTTAATTACAGATCCACTATTCTCTCAACCATTCTCAACTACTTTCATATTATTAGAAGATATGATCCCTTCAAATCCTCCACACATATCTCACATATATTAGATAAGATATGCCATCCCAATCTTACATGATCTTCTCCTTTGAATATGCTTGAATGATTGTCCCAAATATTCTTCAAATCTTCAAAGCTTGAAGATGAAATTCGAATTTGAGGCTAGGTGGTAATATTTGACTTTGTTGAAATCTTCACATATGCCTACACACATCATCAAACTCATCCAACCTTGATATATTATGAAAATATGTTATTTTTCTAATATTTAATCACAAATTCACTTATAATACTAAAATGAATACAATGGAAAATAATAACGAGAAACTCAAGTATCATTATGGAAATGGTATGATGGAAGGTTAATGGGATGATGAAATGTAAGGAATAGTGAAGGAAAAAGAGGATATAAATGTGACATTTTTGAGGCCCAACATGCCCCCCAACTCAACTTGTTGCATGTCCTCATGCAACCATGCATGGATTTTCTTAAGAATTTTTGGCATTTAAACTATGGCTTTGATTGATGATGTCCTTTTAACAATGAATATTTCCAGGATTTGAGATACAGGAGTAGCGACATGTAAAATACATGTGTAACAACATGTAATATATGTGTAACAACATGTGAAATATGTGTAACAACATGTGAAATTTTCTTATGGTTGGTTCTTGTGTGACAACCATGAATACAAAAGATGTTGGTTCTTGTGTTAACAACATTTATTTCACTTATTTATTTTCTTGCTGCAATAATTTAGCCATATACTCACTGGAAATAATAAGCTATCAATGTGCATAAGAAAGCATCACTGTGTATAAGAAAGCCATTTTTTTATCTTTATGAATCACGCCAATATGTGTATCAAACGAAATGCAACAAAGTGTTCACTGGAAAGAAATGTTAGTGAATCATAAATGGAATTATGAGATGGTAAAATGGAATAATGGTAATGAATATGTGGTGAAAGAGTTGCCCCCCCTTCCCTAAGAAATCGGTTGCATGCCCTCATGCAACTTATTGTAGGTCATGGAAGGAAAGAGAGCATGGCAGGGAAATTTTCCAAAATATTTAAGTCAGCATATAAGAAATTGTGTGATTAAATCTTAGAAAATAACATACCTCCACTTACCCAAAAAGTAGATGTAGCTATTGCGGCTGCTAGATCAGGAAAACGTGATTGGCGTTGTAGCTGCAACTACTATAACTGCTGGAGCAAAGAATATCAGGAAGGTGTCACTACTGCAAGATCAGGAAAATGGAACTGTTAATGTTGTTGCTGCTGTAACTGGATCATGGGAAATGAAGGAATCTAAACTATTACTGTTGAATCACGAGAAATGTGGAAGGCAGAGAATATGGAACTCTCATAGATATGAAATCAAACTGCTCCAACTGCTGAGGGGATCATGAAAAAGTGTATAGTCTTCACCCGCTACAAAACTGATGGTACAATTCTCATCATGCGAATGAATGTGTCGATGTCGAGCATGAAGAAAAATCATTGGATTACCGGCCATTGATGAATGTCATTAACCAATGCGAGACAAACTCACCAATGATGACAATGAGTGTCAAGGTACCCGAGTACATATTGCGAAGTGTGAATAGATAGGCTGATGTCGAACCACTTGCAAGATCTGATGATCAAGGGACATTGAAGTATTCCCATGATCGTCAGTGAGAGAACTTGCAATCAAGGCATGAAAGCCTCTAGGTACTCAAAATGAACTCTAGTCTATATACTAGATAATGTGTCGAGGTTAATGGGGCAAGACTGTTGAAAGGTGGGCCTTAAGGAATCCCACATCAGTCAACGTGAGTTTATAAAAATATTGGTAGGAATATAGATGTAAATATCTCAGTAGCAACAGGGTTTATGGAAAGGAAATGCAATCATGGAAAGGGGTTTGTTTTATTCAGAAGGAAAACTAGAAAGGAAAAAGAAGGCAAAAAGATAAAGGGATGTATGCAACTAAGAAAAATAGGCATGTGTGAAGTCATGAAAGTTAAGGCAATGGAATATAGCTTCAACACCAGGATGATTAACTAGATTTGAAGGAGAAATGGGATAATGTCACAGCATGAAATTTGGCAAAATGCAGAAGTAATAGTGTATCAACATGGTCGTTGTGTAACAGTAAACATCAAGATGCTCAAAAATTTTCTGTTTAGCAGCAAAATGTTGTTGTGTATCAGCAAAATATTTCTATGTAAAATAACAAAATGTTGTTGTGCATCAGTAAATGTCATGATGTTTCTGATGGATAATAGCTCCTGCAAAGCATGTATTCTTTGAAGAATGTTGTGATTCATGAAAATCATTGTAGCATGGGATGTGCTCGGCTGTGAACTTGAAAATATTAGTACAAATTCCTGAATAAAAATTGTGAGAATTTTGAAAAACATATCATGCAAAAATAAGTGTAAATGCAGCAAATTAAAGAACAATACATGTTTATATTGTTTGTTGTTGTGCTCATAGTTCGTCATTGATTGTTTCATGAAGAATCATAAGACAGGAATAAGTACAAATACGAGCAACTTAAGAAATAAAAAGCATTTTTATTTGATTGTTGTAACAGTGACTCAAAGAAAAACATAAATCGTGAAAACAACTCAAGAATTTTTAGAATGTCCACTTGCAAATTTTGATTTTTATAATGTTTTTGTGTGTTTCCATGTTTTTATAAATTTTATTGTTTAATTGAAACCAAGTTTTTTATTATTCTCAAAAATAAAAAAACAAAGAATCCAAATGAATATTGTGATTATGCTTGTATAACCATTTTCTCCTTTGTTGATCGGAAAAATATACCAGAGTTTTGCAAACCATTACTTTATACAACAGTAACGGTAATGTTATTAGTGTGAATCTCACACTCCGATCAGAACTGGTATGATTCAACAACAAATTCATCACAAGCATCACAAGGATCTATACATTTAGCAACTATATCAATGACTCTTTATAAACTGTAAGCACTGCGCTCCAAATTCTCCATGTCCATCAAACATCCTGAAGTAAGAGCATGCAATTGAAAGGGAATTAAAATTTAATAGAAATAGAACTGGCCCAAAGAGAGCATGCAAAATATAGTTACCTGAAATGAGAAAGAGTTTGACTGTGTATCTGCCATATTGGAAAATCGGCCATCTCGAAATATGCCTTCTTCACAGTCCGAAAAATCAGAACTTCTCTCAAACCAAGAAAAATTTTCAAAAACTACTCCCTAGTCAGATAAATGAGACCCTTCTGCACAAAACCCGTGTACCGGATTTTTAAAATTCATCATGGTTTTCTCACAAATCCCATCCGAAATTGACTGTTTGCAAATTGACGTTAATTGACGGAAAATTCCAGATTCTCATTGCATGTGTGAGCTGGGTGTGGTTTAATTGTCCATTTCTAGCTTGTTGGTTAATCACCAACATGAACAAGTAGCTTACGAATTTGTGATCAGCGACCTGGAGCTCACGAATCTGTGATCCAACCATTTTGTTGATTGAATTAAGTGAAACCTGAGCATCTGTTACCTTGACAAAGCAATTTTGATGCATATCCAACAATAAGATTGGGAGCATATCTCAATTTAGATAATTCTGTTGGGAAAATTTATTAAAAAATTCAGTTTGATCGTAACAATATCAAAAGATAATGAATAATAGTTACGCAGTTAGGATGTGGCCCATATTTCATGGTAATCTGTTATGGGAAAAAAAAGATCGTGTTTAATTGTTACAAGATCTCCCTCTTAATTCAGCGAATAAAGGCTATCTTTCCGTAGTTTTTAATGACTAATAAGCATTGAAAGATTTTATTCCCACTAGATTTTAGCAAATACGAGAAAAAATGGTAGGGAGTTATAACAACCAGAATTTGCAAAGACCATGATCGGGATTCAAAATTTTAGTTGATTCTTTGACACTTTTAATCAACGTTTATCATTATTTTTATTTGGTTGGGTTTGTAAACAAGAACTTTAGCTTTTGATGATTTGATTATTGACATGCTGTAGCATGTAGGGTTGAATGTGAAAGGATGAGGCTGGCAAAAGGATGGCATAAAAAATAATAAATAAAATGGACTAGATTGGAAGTTAAAAATGAGAAGAGCACAAGCATGACACTGTTTAATCACTGTTACAACAAAAAGCGTCATTGTTTCAGCATATAAAATTCAGTGTATCAGCATGAAAAATTTCGCTGTAACAACGTGAAAATTTTTTGTTGTAACAACATGTAAAATTTCACTGTAACAGCGACTGTCTCAACATGTAAAAAATTCATTGTTTCAGCATAGAAACATTTTACTGTTTCAGCATGTTGTAACAATATGTAAAATTTGGTTTTGTTTTTATTCATTTGTGTTTTTATACTTGCAGGTCCAGGATGAACACACAATTATTATTATTATTATTTTGTTTTGTTTTATTTTATCCTGACGCCACTACTGTTTTTATTATTCAAGCACTGTTATAGTAAAATTTCGCTGTAACAACATGTAAAATGTTGCTGTACTAACATGTTGAAACAACATGTACAATTTGCGTTGTATCAACATGTTGTAACAGTATGTAAAAAAAAAATTCAGTATCAGAATGCTATAACAGTGAAAATTTCCGTTGTGTTTATTTGCAGGTCAAAGGATGAACGCAAAGACATTCATTTCTAAAATCAAAATCATTCCTATTTTCTGATCCTCGTGATCGCACAAAGCGCGGAGGAGAGCATACTTATTTTAGGTAAAACAAAAACTGAAAATTAAAACCTACCTACTCTATGCTAAATGGAATTAAAAATTAGTTACGTGTAAGCAAATTTCCAGTGCACGTAACAATAACAACAATATGTTCAATGGTAATTTTTCAAATGAATAATGGAAATATTCGAGAGTGAATGAATTTAGTTGTTGTGACTGCAAAATTTTTAAATAAAAATTAAAAAATGGAGCTAATCGAGTACTTACCTGGAACCATTGCTCGATAATGCTTTCATAGGTGCGTTTTTCCTCACTCAGATCTTGTTCCAACTCCTCATTGTCCTCCTCAAGTTCCTTAGATGTTGATTCTTCATTCGTTTCTGGAGGAGCATTTAAGCTCATGGTTGTTGTCAATATCTCCTCTTCGTGAGAAGAGGAGATCCCGACTTTTGCAAGGATCTGAGTGAGTTGTTCCAAGCTGACACTCATAGTTAAATCATATTGCAAAAGGGGTTCCTACAGTACCCAAATCAAAATAAAAAAATTGAAAATCATACTTGCTGAAACACATGAAAACCTCTTCACAGTTGCAAAAATTGAAATTGCATAAATTGAAATTACTGGAATCGAAATTGCAGAAATTGAAACACTCCCTACATGCCCTTAACCATATGTCACCTCAGAGTTAGGAGCATGACTAATCAAAATAAACCTCAATCCATTGTGCTTCCCCGGCAACGACGCCACAATGTTAGGCGGAAATATGGTCATTTAATTCCGTTGTAGTACTTTCCCAACTATTTAATTTGTCAATCCGAGGTTTGTAGGCTTACGAAGAACACACATTGTATATGCAAGACTAAAGTAGAAGTAATCTAATCTATATTGCTGAAATGAAATTATTCTAGGAAAGCATTGAAAGACAAACTAGGAAAGTAGGAAATTAATCTAGGAAAGAAATACAACATGGGAAGAGATGAATGACCAAAAGACATATGTGAGCTCACACAATATATCAATCTCAAATTATATTACAAGAGTCAAATGAAAAAGCATGAAAGAATAACAAAACTAATAATCAAAGATAAGAATCCCCTTATCCTCATTACAAGAGTAAATTATGAATTACATGATCTCTAACTCTCCAAGCTAATCTCCTATGAATAACATGATCCCCCTCATGAAGAGAGAACACTTTCTTATATACATGAGAGTCTTGAAGAGTGTCATAATTACAGATCCACTATTCTCTCAACCATTCTCAACTACTTTCCTATTACTAGAAGATATGATCCCTTCAAATCCTCCACACATCTCTCACATATCTTAGATAAGATATGCCATCCAAATCTTCCATGATCTTCTCCTTTGAATATGCTTGAATGATTGTCCCAAATATTCTTCAAATCTTCAAAGCTTGAAGATGAAATTCGAATTTGAGGCTAGGTGGTAATA
>JASDQU010682840.1:16785-28068 GCA_032191745.1 Picea mariana
AGGAAATCAAACATCGTATCCCTACAAGAACTAGGAGCCTTGCTGATAAACTCAGGCAAGATCAAAAATCTATTTCCCAACTCCCCCCCACATGTTTAAATGAAGATTATAACATGGAATATAAGAGGCATAAACAACCCACAAAATCAAAGAATACTTAAAAATAGGGTGCGGAAAGAATAACCCGACCTTTGTTTTATCCAAGAGACATAATGCACTGTAGATAGAATGGAAACAATCAACAAAAAGAATGGAGTAACTAAGAGATGTTGGCTATCAAAGGCCAACAAATGCCAGGCAATATTCTCACCTTCTGGAACCCACAATCGATGAAACTACTAGAAGCTGAAGCCACGAGACACACACTTTCAGTTAACATGAAAATTATAGGTAACAGGGAGGTGATTCTATGCACTAATGTGTATGGTCCCCAGATGTTGGAAGAAAAAAGGAGGATGCTCCTAGACCTAGAAAATCTAAAGGCCGATTCAGCAACCTCCACTGGATCCTGGCAGGGGACTTCAACATCATTATGAAATTTGCAGAGAAAAAAGGGGGCACAAGGAGACTCGATAGAGATGCAGAGGAATTCTCAGCTTTCATTCATATAATGGAGATGGTGGACATCAGAACCAGTAATGGCCAGTTCACCTGGAATAACAAATGAATAAATTACCACCAAGTAGCTACAAGGATAGACCAATTCCTGGTGTCAGAATCCAGAATTATGCAGGGACTAGCTTTAGACTACAACATCCTTCCATGGGCGGGGCGGGGGTCAGACCATTGGCCAGTTCAATTGGAAGAAAATTTCCAAACCACTCTGAAGAACAGAGATTTCAGATTTGAGAAATTTTGGATCGAACATCCCACCTTCAAGGAGAAGATCAACCATTGGTGGCGGGAGGAACTACCAGAGAAAGGGACAAAGACGTTCAAACTTTATAATAAACTCAAGTATATCAAACATAAATTAAAGGAGTGGAACAATGAAATCTTTAGAAACATAAACTAGGAAACGAAAATCTCGAGGACATAATGAGGATACTTCAAGAACTCTGCATAGACGAGGGGTACACAGAGGATTGAAAAAGAGAAGATATACAAATGAGCCAGGAATGGGAAGAAATATGCCAACAGGAAGAAACTCTATGGCACCAAAAGTCCATAATCAGGTGCCTAAAGGAAGGGGAGTGAAATACCAAGTTTTTTCATAGAACAACCATTGCAATAAGAACCCACAGCAAAATCCCAAAAATTAGGGATTAGGATGGGATCGAAAGAGAATCCCACAAGGAAATTAAAGATACACTGGTTAATCACTTCCTGGGGATAACCCAGGAACCCAACCAAGACAGAACATAGGCCATACAAAGGATAACTCAACACATCCCCAGGTTGGTCATCGAGGAACAAAATATCAATCTAATCAAACCCATCACAAAGGAGGAAATTGACCAAGTGGTCCAGGAGATGCCCAATGGAAGGCCCTAGGTCCATATGGCTTCACAGTGGAATTCGTCAAATCCTGTTGGGAAGTGGTTAAAAATTTTGTTTATTGGGTGGTGGAAGACTCCAGATGCTCAACCTCCATATTGAAAGCGTTAAATGCCACAATGATCACTCTAATCCCAAAATAAAATGAAGCAAGGACCCCAGATAGCTATAGGCCCATATATTTATGCAATGTAGTTTACAAGATAATCTCCAAAGCCATAGCCAATAGATTGAAACCTCTCCTAGCCACACTGATTTCATAGGAACAGACATGATTCATAGAAGGAAGACAAATACCAGAAAACATCATCCATGCCCATGAGCTTATACACACGCTGAAAATCCAAAGGAGAGGGGGGATGATAATCCAACTTGACCTGGCGAAGGCTTATGAAAAAATTAGCTGGATCTATATGACCAAGACGCTGAAATCCTTTGGCTTCGAACAACACTGGATCAACTAGATTGTCAATATAGTCTCAACAACAAGCTACTCACTTCTAATCAATGGAGCCCCAACTAAACCCTTCTGGGCTTCGAGAGGCACCAGAAAAGGAGACACGTTATCCCCCTTCATGTTCATTATGATGATGTAAGGGCTCAACAAAAGCATAAAATGCACAACTGCAATAGGGGAATTAAAAGGCATCAAACCTTTCAAAAACTGTCCAACCTCCACACACCAAGAGTTTGTTGATCACACCCTACTCCATGGAATACCCAGGGTCAAGGAAGAAAAATCCTATAAAAGAATATTAGAAGACTTTGGGGAGGCCTCATGGGCGAAGATCAACCACTCCAAATCCATGATTTATTTCTTCAACACTAATCCTACGATTCAAGGAAACCTTCCCAACATTCTGGGGTTTGAACGCAAAACGCTCCCAACGAAATATTTGGGAATCCCGCTGACGGACAGAGCATGCAAAATGGAAATGTGGGAAGGAGTGATGAACAAACTGCAAGAGAGGGTAAAATATCGGACTTACAGAAATCTCAACTTGGTTGGGAGGATTATCCTTACCAAAGCGGTTCCTCAAGAAATTATGGCATATATGATGTCAGTGTTTCTCGCTCCCAAAGGAATACTACAAAAGATAAGAGCCATTCAAAGAGATTTCCTATAGTGAGGTGCTGAAAATAAAAAGAAATGGGCCCTGGTGGCCTGGGAGAAGGTTTGTATACCAAAATGTAAAGGAGGCCTAGGATTACAAGACCCACAGGTAACCAACGAATCCTATGGGGAAAAAATCTGGTGGAGATGGCTCAAGGACAAATCAATACCGTGGGAAAACCTCTGGAAGGCAAAGTATGCCCCGAACATCAACGAACATGATCGAATTCGATTCATGGGCACAAGGGAGGGATCAACCATCTGGAATCTCTCCTAGCGCAACAAGAAATGGATCCATAAACACAGCTTATGGGAAGTCAGAAATAGTAAAACAAATAGATTTTGGGAGGACACGTGGCAACAGGAACCCATAATGGAAAATTTGGATAGGGAGGAACTCCAACAGGAAATGACAGTGCAAGGAAAAACACAAATCCATCACTACTGGAAGCAAAGAAATGGTAGCAACAGATGGAGGATCTGGGACAAACTCAATCCACAAAATAGGGATTGGATCGCAACTCTAATGAAAGAGGTGGAGGAGGAACTGGGGAAAAGTAAAATTGCAGTATCAGAGGAATAGGACCAATTAAGGTGGGGAAGGGAAAATGGTGGGCAATTCAACTTAAAATAAGTACGGTATTACATCGCAGACTGGGACCAAGAAGAACCGTCGCAACAGTGGGGAAATATTTGGGGTAGCCCCGAATGGACGAAAATCAAAATGTTCGAATGGTTAATTCTTCACAATCGAATTCTAACCTGGGAAAACCTTGGGAAAAGGGGTTATATAGGTCCATCTCGGTGCCACCTATGTCAAGCCAAGGAGGAAATAACCAATCACCTCCTCAATGAATGCAGTTACATAGCATAGATATGGGATTGGGTGGCAAACATCTATCACCAATCCAATAGGATTTGAGGTAACATCAGCGCAACCATCAACAATTGGAGTGAGAGTTACAACGAAAATGAAATGGTGAACCGCTGCTAGAATCTAACGCCGGGGATGATCATTTGGGTAATATGGAAAGAAAGGAATCAACACATCTTCATGAATTAACGCCTACCATAAGAAAAGTTCATGGATGCAATAATCTCACAAATACGAGAAATGGTGCAGAGTCACAACTGCAAGAAGGAAAAAGTGCAACTCACAGACCAAGATTCCCTCATCCTAGATTTTTT
Source organism: Picea mariana (assembly GCA_032191745.1). NCBI lineage: Eukaryota > Viridiplantae > Streptophyta > Pinopsida > Pinales > Pinaceae > Picea > Picea mariana. The sequence continues at coordinate 20,585 of JASDQU010682840.1, forward strand.
TCACCTAAAAGATTGGTGCAACAACACACCGGTAGGGCCAAAACCGCAACTCCAAATAGGCGACCTCAACTAGATCCCCCCTCTATCAGGGTTCCTCAATTTGAATTTTGATGGGGTGGAAAAAGGAAACCCATGAGGGGCAGGGACTAGAGGGGTGATCAGAGACAATGGTGGTAACATCATCTGGTTGTACGCTTGGAGTATGGGAAACTCAACCAACAACACAACAGAATTTGGATCCCTGGAGCTTGGCCTTGAAATCCTACGTCACGAAAGGATGACAAACACTATCGTGGAAGGTGACTCCACCCTAGTCATCAACACGGCAAAGTGACTCCAAAATGGCACCAGAGTGGGCAAGGTTCAGCAATAATGGCACCTAGCACATTCCCTACAAAAAATCCCGGAGCATCTGGAAATTCTGAATATAGTGGAGTTGTGCTAGGTCCGTAGGTCAACAAATGGGCTAGCAGACAGGCTAGCCAACGAGGGGGTTGGAAAGGAAGGTCTGGAACTAGACACTACCTGGATTAGAATCCTGAATGGACAACTCATAAGTTTAATAAAGGAAGGTCACGTCGAGGAGGGCAGCATAAGGCCTAGCGGCAGGCAGGTTGGACCTAGGTCGGATACGACTGCCCGACACTTGACCACCGATTACTATGCATGATCAACATAAATAGCAAGCGGGGGTATGACAACAAGGCCCTTTCGATAGTAAAAGTTGCGGGGAAATCACATGCGAAAGTACAGACAAAAAACCGCATGCAATGAATGACAAAAGGCATGAGGGAGTGACATGGTCCATAATCGATCAACCATGTCAAAGTACATGCACGAAGAGTAGCAAAATTGGATCTCAAGCCTGCAGGGGCAGGGTCCTGCATAGGGATAAATGCTGGGTCATCATGATCATATGAGCCGCAATGGGAAAAAGGATGGGAGTGCTCACCACTACAGGAAAACCATGATTGGAAGGAAAAGCTCGTAGCAGGGGATGATAAATAATAAGAGAGATCGTAGGAATATCCGTAAACAGAGGGAGAGCAATTGCAGAGGCTATCATAGATACAAGGGCAGGGAAATGAAGAATCCATGTGAAGTGAGGTACAGGCTGAGTATCCAACAAAGAAGCTGTGACAGGCCAAGTGAGATGGTGTGTATGAAGCGAACGCACAGGAAGAGGAATCCTTTCGAAAGGAAGTTCTGAATAGTCCACGACAGGTGTCAAGAATGGAACAGGTGACAAAGATGCAGAGGGCACCTTCCAAACTCTGGTTGCACCGAAAGAAAAAGAGACCATTACCTGGTGGGAAACAGAAATAAAAGAAAAACGCAAAGGCAAAGCAGGGGATGCACTGACATAGGAAGCAGACTGGATAAAGGGTCTGGGGGCCACGCAGCCCAGGGAAACCCTCTAGCATAAAACAATGGAGATGACATGGCTAACTAGGATGATGATTGGCAAAGTGAGTTTGGAAATAGAAGAAGACAGACAGGAGGAAAACAAGGAACACAAAAAAATGTTGGATGAAATCCTGAGTCGCCTCAGTAGTCTGGAAACTATTACCAAAATGTCAATTGAGGTCGAGAAGGACCAAAAATCCAAGATGGAGCAGTTGGTTGCTCAATTCCACCTCTATCTACGCTATGTCCATCATATGGACATCACGTCAGTTAATGGACATGGTACACCGACCCACATCAGGAAGACTCACACGATCTCCCAAAAGGATGAGAACAAGAGCCAGGCGGATGGTGGAAAGAAACACATCATTATCCTGGACTAGTGAATGGTTAGTCTAATGGAAGGAATGCTAGACGTAGTCAGGTCAGTTCGACCACTACCCACTCGGGTCTAGTGGATTGTCTGAACTTCTTCTTTTTATGTCTAAGTTGGTTATCTTTTTTCAAACTGGTTATGGTAGGACTGGCCTGGTTTCCCCTGGTGGAAGACTAGTCCCACTCCCCGTATATATCAGCAAGCACAACTTGAGAACCCCTGGTCTGGTTTCCTACTAGGCAGACCACAATGCCCCCCTTTTTTGTATCATAATCTTTTGCAGTAATACAACTTCTTACACTCACTTACAAAAAAAAAACTCTTAAGTGGTAGTAAGGAATAACAATTGAATAATGCCAAAGAATAAATGTAGATTAATAACAGAGAATGAATATTAAGCAGTGATATTTGGCCAATTAATTGTTGATAGTTTCGAACCTGTAGAATTGGAAAACAAAGTGTCATGTCTATTATTATTATGCCTATTTACTGAGTGTCAAGGTTGGAGGAAAACAAAGTGTCTGGAAAATTTCTCTGAATCCTTATGTTGTTATTAAACACTCTTCTTAAGGGAACATAAAATCTATAATATATTGTAACCATTTAATTACTAAATAATACATTGGATATACTTTAAAGTGTAATTATTTTCCAATTTTTTTTCCAAAAAAAATTCAATTGTTTAATAATTTATTGTTTTTTCATTTATTCATAATTATTATATTCCAAGTTTGAGCATATTCTTTAAAAATATATTCCGCACCTATTTTTCCTCTATTTTTCCTTTCAAAAGTATCTCCCATAAAAAGAGAAATCCAACTTATTCCATTTTCCTTTAAACTTAGTGCTAAAATTCCATTCAAATTTGACCCTAAGACACATGATTAAGACCCATGCAATCTTTCTATGTTTTCCTTTTCAAGTAAACTGAATTCCAATCCCAACGAGTTTTACAAATAAAGAAATCGAATGCGGGCACGTCGTGTTTGGAACTGAATGAACAATACATTGCCACGTATATTTTATTTTATTTTCCTTTTCAATGAAAGATCTTTCCAATCCCAACGCGTTCTAGAAAGAGAGTAGACATTGCAGAATATTCTTTGAGCTGAATGAAACTTTAGGTTTGTTTAATGACATATTAGATGAAAATCTAGGTTTCTTTACCTACAAAATAAAGTGTCACTTTGTTTTAAAAAGCGTATTTTCACATTTGGTAAGGAGGACAACATCACTTACAAGGGATTGTAGGTATTTTCTTAATTCTAATAAGATAAGTATATTATAAATAATTTTTAGGAAAAATATATTATAAATAAAGAAGATATATATATATTTTTTAATTATATTATTTAAATTCAATTTATAAAATTGTAATTTTTTTTTAAGGTGGGAAAATTATTTTAATTCAATTTTTAATCAATAGTGAGGATAATTATCTTTCTCTTCCATTCATAATTGTGGGTTGATTCATCATTATTATTCAAGGAAAATCACATCCCTCGAAAAGCTTTCACTTTTGTTGAGGGTTGTTAATATATTTCCTTAGGTATGAAAAAAATGAGGATTTAGCCAATCAAAAGTAGTTTTAGGTCCTACTAGAAGACCAAAATAGCATTTTAACCTAGCAAGAAATCTAGTCTCCCTTATGGTAATCAATAAGTCAATAGCATTATTTCCAATGAGATCATGTACTTTGTTTTAGCATCTAACCTTCATTCTATAAATAAAGTTGTATAGTACCTCTAATTGCAATTATGTTAATCTCATAATCTTAAAATATATTTTTCTAGAATAAAATAATTATAATTAAATATTTCCTAGAAAATAGATTATCCTAATACTTATCCTTGCATTATTGGTTAAATGCACATTCATAATGCTTATCCTTGCATTATTGGTTATTATTTCCAATGAGATCATGTACTTTGTTTTAGCATCTAACCTTCGTTCTATAAATAAAGTTGTATAGTACCTCTAATTGCAATTATGTTAATCTCATAATCTTAAAATATATTTTCCTAGAATAAAATAATTATAATTAAATATTTCCTAGAAAATAGATTATCCTAATACTTATCCTTGCATTATTGGTTAAATGCACATTCATAATGCTTATCCTTGCATTATTGGTTATTATTTCCAATGAGATCATGTACTTTGTTTTAGCATCTAACCTTCGTTCTATAAATAAAGTTGTATAGTACCTCTAATTGCAATTATGTTAATCTCATAATCTTAAAATATATTTTCCTAGAATAAAATAATTATAATTAAATATTTCCTAGAAAATAGATTATCCTAATACTTATCCTTGCATTATTGGTTAAATGCACATTCATAATGCTTATCCTTGCATTATTGGTTAAATGCATATGACACTTTGTAATAAAGCTACATACGATATTAAAATTGTTGTATATTTGAGGAAAATTGGTGAATATTAACATAGTATTAAATCCACGGTGATGAGACAACCATGGAAATGAGAAGGTTATGGTGATGAGAAGGCCCTCGCAATGAATCATTGAAACAATGATTCTAAAAACTCAAGCTTGAATTCCATCATCAAACAAAGGAAACGTCTTTAAGGTAGTTTTTTGTTATTTATAATTTTAATTTTTTTTTTTACTTTTAAAATATTTGTTTAAATGATCATTATTTAAAAATATGTTCTCAAATTATTTGGAATCTAAATCTACTCTTCAATCAACTCTAAAATATTTGTTTAATATGTTTTCAAATTATTTCGAATCTAAATCTACTCTTCAATCATTTCTAGAATATTTTTAATAAATGTATAAAATATTTTTTAATAAAAAAATTTAAATTTGCAATTCATTGTAAACTTACAGATTGTTTATAAAATATTTACATATCTAGTAGATCTAGCAAATCATTTATAAATATGATTTCTTATGATTTCTTTTTATAGATTTATAAAATCTATTATAATCAAAATTTAGATTTTCAATACATTGTAAACCTACAAATTATTTATAAAGTCTTTACATATCTAGTAGATCTAGCAAATCATTTATAAATATGAAATTCTTGGGAAAACTATTTTTTTTATATAAATATTTTGATTAATTTCATAGAATAACATAAATAACTTGATTTCCCTCACGGCTTTGCCTAGAAATATTGTAGACCAATCCATATGTATATCTCTTCTATTCTCTTGTGTGTAGATTTGAGTTTTTTATTGTTAAAGTAAGCCTAAGTTGTTTTTCTTTTAGCTTGATTTCCCTCGCGGCTTTGTCTAGAAATATTGTATACCAATCCATATGTATATCTCTTTTACTGTGTGTAGATTTAAGTTCTTTTATTGCTAAAGTAAGTCTAAGTTGTTTTTCATTTTCTCAAGAATCTCCAAGGTTCTCAGATTAGGGAAGTAATAAAGTAATATCTGAAGAACTGATGCTATTCGTATTTTTACCACTTCATTAAATATTCCTCAAACAATATTAGAAAATTTAGATACACCTTATCATGCCATTGGTATAGTACAATTTACAAGGGTCATAGAAAGTGATTGAACCACCAAACTTTAAAAGAAACAATGATTTGAATAAAATTAGATACACCTTATCATGCCATTGGTATAGTATAGTTTACAAGGTTCAAAGAAAGTGATTGAACCACCAAACTTTAAAAGAAACAATGATTTGAACTCCCATATCATGTATTCTACAATAAGCATGCTACAAAGCTAAACAAAAATTGATAGATGGAGCAATGGAAGTAAAATAGTGGGCATGGGGTTCTATCCATGATTCATCCCTATAATAATTTCAAGACAGTGATATGATCTATCAAATCAAATATAGTGAAGTTGGTATTGTTTCAAAAATCTTAAGACAACATCTACGCGTAGAAGGGTAATACTGCATTTTCTTAGTCAAACAATTACACAACAAGAGTACAAAAAATGGAAACTTTAGTGACAACAAGTAGTCCAACATCCTTATATGTGGTGATCCTACCTTAAAAAAACAATAAAATATTTTTTTTTCATAATTTCTTTTTCATAATCATTCTATCTTGGGTCTTAAAAAAAAATATTATATTACGATCTCTAGTTTTTGTGAAGGAAGACTCTATCTCTTGATGTGAATTACAAGTGGAGGGGTTCATTTCTCTAACCAATGCCTAGAAGCATATCCTCATGGGTGCACATTGTGGAGACGATCCATCATGCAATACATGTAAAATCAATGTGCCATTTTTTAAAGTGTGTTGGCGCACACTTAAATCAAGTGATTCCTTCAAGTTATGATTGCTGCCATCGAATGAAAATTGTAACTCCATTTCCCTACACTTAAATCAAGTGATTCCTTAAAGTTATGATTGCTGCCATCGAATGAAAATTGTAACTCCATTGCCCTGTGTTGCATAGTAAATTTTGAGCATGATAAACAAATAAATATATACTTTGATAAAGAGGTTCCAACAAGAGAGGAAATAAATCTTCTTTGAAGGTTCTTTCGATTTGATCACAATCTATTTGTGTACAACCTTACATTATAGGGATTTATCAATGCCAACCATGCCTCATTCAACACAAGTAACCTTTCCATATTCATTTAGAGTCAACAAGTTCTTGCAGACATGTTCATTTGACTTTGTGGATAGAATTTTATATGAGGTAGATGAACAATCTATAAATAATTTGACTTTTTTTTTTATGGTATAGTGACCATGCACATGAGTTAACTAAAAATTAAAGGAAAAGGAAATATAACTATCCTAGTAAACAAAATGTTGCTAAATGATTCTTGTTGATGGAGAACCTCTTTGCATTCTTGGAGATAAGATAGATTGAAGGAACGATTGGGTATTTCCACCATAACCAACACTAGAGTGAAATGAAAGTAAATGTCTTTGGCTTTGTATATATGTGGCAAAAAAAATTGAGATAGTAGTTAATGGTCTTTGTAATTATTTTTTAAGAGACATTGTTATTACAATTGCATTCTCCTAAAATAAAATAAAATAACCGAGCTTTCACTAGTTCAAGGGGGGGTTATTTATTCTCTTTTTTAATTGGGGGTTAATTCATATTGTTTGTGAATAATCAAACAAAGTGTTCATTTTAAATGGGGGCATATTCATCGAAGTTTATTGTGTTAAATTTGAAAGTTTGAAAAAATTGTGAAATATTTGTAACTTGTAATTGAAGCATTGATAAACGTAAAGTGAAATATTTATCCACAGATTCTTTCATTAAGGCTATATGGTAATCCCTAGACAAAACCATGCATCAATCATAAATCCCCATGTTAATCCCTAGATAAATCCTTGCATACTGAGTTATTATGTTTCTATTGTTGTATTAGTGTTGTTGGCTAGACCCTTTAATTGTAATTGTACCCTTTATCTCCTATATATACCAAGGATACCTAGTTCTAAAATCATCTCATCCTATACATTTTCTTTTATTTAAAAGGAGGTTTCACATTCGAAAAGGCTTATATTTCATTCTTATGTCTAATTCTCAAGGCATGGATTTATGACTCTTTCTATTTTCAATCTATTTGGGTGTTTGTTTCCTAATATTTGGTTTCAAAGAATATGATCCTAGGATTTTACTCATTCAAAGGAATCATATTGGCATTTCTCTATAAATACATTTTGTGAAGTTTTAGAGTGTGAAATTTTTAGGATCTCGAAGAGACAGAGAAAAATACCTTTGATA
>JASDQU010682840.1:28149-42896 GCA_032191745.1 Picea mariana
GAAGTTACGGTTTTTGACTAGTCATGAAATTAGTCCCAAACAACTCATATTGGAATTCTAACGATAATTTTTTTTAGTGAAGTTTCAAACTATAAAATTTTTAGGAGTCTAATTATACATAGTGAAGTACTTGTAGTAAAAAGTGTAGGTTTTGTTTCATTATATTTTCTTATATATATCCAATGGAAGTTAGAGTTTTTGACTAGTCCTGAAATTAATATCAAACTAGCCATCTTTGATTTTTTGTTATATATATTTTTTTCAATGAATTTTCATACTATGAAATTTTATGAAATATGAGGATAAATAGTTTATAACATGTGGTTAAATTTCATATTATGATTCACTATAAGTTTCAATTTACATGATGTGGGGATTAGGGATTTTGACTAGCTCTAAAACTAGTTTCAAATAAATGTTCTAGGTAAAACAATCGTATCTACTTTTGTAAAGATCCAAATTGAGTTCCATCAATGTTTTTGAGTATTTTATAGACCATATTATTTTAGGTTCAAAATTTAGAAATTGATATGAAAAATTGAGTAGGTGACAGTTTGTACAAGTTCACTATCTTGAATAGGAAAAAAACGACAAGTTTTGGGGAAGTTACCATAACTTTTCCTTGGAAAATAATAATTCAATCAAACTCCTGTAATCATAGAGAAGACATATTATGCTATCACAGACAATAATTTTAGAATCACAAGTGTATAGATTTCATATTTATATCAAGTGCAAGGTCAGCCTCATAACAATCTTGAAATAAGGGATTTAAAGATACATAAGTTACATTTGACATAATTTTGATTGGGAAATTTGTTTTAGATGATTTAAAAGTATGGTAAAGTTATAATATATAACAAGTATAGATAAATCGTATTGTTCTCCCACATCGAAAAGGGTGTTCCAAAAATTTCTACACCAATTAAACCTATAGAGAGCTCAACCGTGACTTAGGAAGAAAGTGAAGAGATACATAACTAGATACCAAAATTAGAGAACCAATTTAAATAATTGAGGGATAGATCAATAAAAAATGACAATTTGATAAACTCAGAAAGAAAAATATAAAATATGGAAAACAAGATAAATGAAAATATGGAGAAATTACAAAATTTTGTATCATCCATGATCATACATACCCTAGATGAGACATTCCCTAAAGGAGATATCAAGATGCAAGGAAATAATGAAAATGCGGAGAACAGAAAGATTGAGTCCTTGAATCATGATTATTCATCACTCCAACATCTATATCATTGGGGGTTCAACTTGGCACCAAGGAACTACTTAATTTCCAATATTGATATGAGAAAATTTGATGGTAAAGATCATATAACATGGATATTCCAGATGGATCAATTCTTTTATCTACATCAAGTGCGAACCTTACAAAAGTTTATTCTTTAATCCTTGTATTTAGAACCTAATAATTGTTTTTGGTACCAAAGGATTTATGAAAAAAAAAGGACTCTATCATATCTTGGTTAATTTTTATGGATAAATTGATAGCACATTATGGGGATGTTAAGAGAAATGCATTATTCAGTCAATTGATAAATATTTGACAAAGAGGTCCAATTGCATAGTACATTTAACAATTCTAGAAACTAAGTCGTACGGTAAAGAACATTCTAGAGGATATTGTTTTATATCTCTTTATGGCCACATTAAAGGAGAGCATTAAACATGAGGTACATCTCTTCAAACCTAAATACCTAGAGCATGCTTTTAGTATGGCCAAGAAAGTTGAAAGTAAAAATATGGCTACTAGAAGAGTGGCCACTAACAACTATAGAGAGAACCATGTTTCCTCTCCTAACCTCACCCAACCTAGAAGGTTGAAACCTCATCAAATGGACGAAATAATAGAAAAGAGACTATGTTTCAATTATGACAACAAGTATAGTAAGGGGTGTAAATGCGGTGATAAGAAATTATTCTACATAGAATGTGAAGAGGAAGAAGATTAAGAATCGGAACCATCACAACATCTAGAACTAGAAGAGACTACTCCAACCATATCTTGTCATGTGTTGGATGGAATTAGTAATGCACAAACCCTCAAGATAGAAGAATATATCAAAAATAAAAAAGGTAACATTGTTGATTGATTCTAGTAGTACCCATAACTTCATTAATTTCAAAATAGCAAAACTTCTCAATTTCTCTATATATCTATTATTATATTATCAAGTAATGATTGTAGATGGAGGTATGATAAATGTTTCATGGAAGTGAAAGAGCATTAATATCACCATGGAGGAGTATTTATTAGATAGTCCAATGATTGCAATCCAAATGGGTGGTGTTGATGTTGTATTAGGGGTCCAACAATTACAATCATTGGGAATGGTGGCTCTTAATGTTTAGGAACGTTTCATGAGATCTTCCTTAGAAGGAAAGGAAATTGAACTCAAATGTATCCAAGGGAAACCCTTTAAATTCATAATCTATAACAACATTATGCAAAAATGGACACCATGGTGTAATTGCACAATTATTCTCACAAGATTTTCAAACATCTAGGCCCTTTGCTCCAATGCATCTCCAAACATTTATCAATAATCATTCCAAGGAATTTGGAGAGATTTATAAGGGTCTTAAACTTGCTTGATATCATGATATTTATATTCATTTGCAACATGGAAGTGTACAACCTAACATTAGGCCTTACAAGTACCCATATGCACAAAAGAGTGGGATGAGTGTATGATTAAAGAAATGTAAGAGGATGGCATCATTCAACCTACCCAAAATGATTTCTCTTCACTAGTAGATATGGTTAAAAAAAAGGAAGGTTCATGATGTATGTGTCCATATTATATATATCTTAACAAAATGATTATTATAGATAAGTTTATTTTTCCTGTCATTGATGATATATTAGATGAAATGCAAGGAGAAAATTTATTTACTAAGTTGGATCTCTATTCTGAATATCATCAAATACGAATGAGGAAAGAAGACATCCCCAAAAGAAACTTTAGAAGGCATGAAGTTCATTATTAGTTTTTGGTGATTCCATTTGGTCTTACTCATTCACCTTGAACATTTCAAGGCTTTATGACTTCTATTTTTAAACCCTTCCTGAAAATTTTTGTTAGTATTTTTTGATGATATACTAATCTACAAAAAGTCTTGTGAAAAGCATGTACAACATGTTGGAATGGTTTTGAATCTATTGGAAGAGAAAAACCTATATGCAAATCTTTCCAAGTGATCCTTTGGGGTTAAAGAAGTGGAATATTTGGGTCATATTGTATCTCATGAAGGTGTCAAAGTAGACCCTAAAAAAATTAAAGTTATGATGAAATGTTCAATTCCTAGAACTTTGAATAATATTAGAGGATTATTAGGATTAATAGGCTATTACTGTCAGTTTGTCAATAATTATGGTCAAATAGTATCACCTCTAATAGAATTATTTAAAAAGGAGAAATTTTATTGGACTCAAGGAAAAACCAAATATTTTGAAAAACTTGTGGAGGCTATGTGTATGAATCCTATGTTGGCCACACCCAAATTCATAGAAACCTTTATTATTGAGTGTGATGCCTTAAGAAATGGAATTGGTGTAGGTTTAATGCAAGAAAGAAGATCCCTTTCCTTTGAAAGAATCCAAATTAAAGGAAATAACTTACTCAAACCCATTTATGAAAAGGAAATGTTGTTCATATAACACATAGTTAAGAAATGACATAGTTTGAAGTACTTTGTGGAACAACAATTATATTTAGAAGAGAAACAAAAATGGGTTATAAAGATTCTAAGTTATGACTTTGAAATTATCTACAAAATATGGTGGTAGATACACTTTCAAGGAAAAAATAAGACACAGAGGGTTTACTCCATGTTATTCCCATTTCACAATTTGATTGGGTGGAATAATCAAGGACAAAATGGAAGAAAGATCAAAAGGTATGCAATATCTTTCAACAACTACAAGAGGACCCAAGTGAATTATATAAATTTGTGTTGAATGATGATTAATTGCGGTATCACAATCACTTATATTTATCTATGAATTTCCAACTCAAACAAAAGGTTCTTTTGGAATTCCAATGGTTTTGATAAACCATGATATTCACCCTTTTGATGGGGAATGGAATGTAATGTCAGCTTCATTTGTTAATTACAGAGTTCATGTAATGATTTACTAGTGGTATTATGTACATTCCTACAACATAGCGTTAATGTACCAGATCCCATTAGAACTCCGCAGTTAAGCATGCTCATGCTAGATTAGTACTGGGATGGGTGACCTCCCCGAAAGTCCTAGTGTTTTACATGCCTATAGCATTTTATAAACTTATTCGAATTTATCCCACATGCATCATGGGAATTTTCCTCCTCTCACTCTCTCATATAAAATTGAGGTGAAGGAGGCCCTTTAAGAAAACAATGGAGTGTGATATAAATATTGTTGCAAATGAAGCATAGACAACATCTCTTTCTTTTTAGAGATAGGCTACCCCATTCTGCCAGTTTGTGTTCTACAATGGTTTTCTCTCTTGTTCATTAATAGAAGTTGTTTTTCACTATATTTATGTGTTCTCTGCATTATCTCTGTGAATTTCCTTGTTATATATAATTTATATTTTTTTCTTCGTGTCATTCTCAAAATAATTTGGATCAAGCGTAGAGGACCAAAATCAAGGAATCACCATTAACAATATTGTAGTATAGGTTTGGATCAACAACAATTTTGATAAAGCCCAAACTCATAAGGTGTCCATCAATCCTCGCATACCAAGCTGGAGGTTCTTGCTTAAGTCCATACATGGCCTTATTCAACCTACACACATGAGACTCATGTTCATGTATCACGAAACCATTAGGTTGCTCGATGTATAATTCTTACTCACTCTCTCCATTCATAAAGGATGTATCCGCATCCATCTGATGTAGTCTCCAACCCATGGATGTTGCAAGGGAAATAATCTTTTGGATACAAGTGTATCGATCAACATGAGGAAATTTATCCTCATAATCTATTCCCTCCACCTGAGAGAATCCTCTACAAAAAAATATCACTTTGTGCTTCTCGATGCTCCCATCAATGATGTCTTTGATATTATAGATCCACTTGGAAGTCACTACAAAATTCCCTTTAGGTCTCAGAACAATATCCCACATATCATTCTTCATGATGGATTGATATTCCTCTATCATGGATTCTCTCCATATTGGTTGACTAGATGCCTCCTCATAACAAGAAGAATCAGAATCAATGATGTGGCTCATAACTGCAGCATAACATGAAAATCTTTGAGGTCTCTTTCTCTCTCGGAAGGTACCATGAGGAGTTGCATGTCCTTCAACCTCCTCAGAGTCTCATGAGCCCATGCAAGTCTCTTCTGAACTAATGCAATATCTATGGGAACATCAAATGGATCTACAGGATCAACGATATGAATTGGATCAATAGGATCAAATTTCTCCCCCTGAAATGATAGAGGGTGAAGGGGAAAAGGCACCATCTCTTCATGTCTCTTACCATCAATATCCATGTGATATCCTATAGATCTCCTAAATTCTACCTCCTCCTCTGTCTCTGATCCCTCTGACCCTGAAGGTACCTTTCCACCTTCTTTGGAGGTAACTCAATCTCTACTCCCTCTAGATGTAGTATCGCCTCCCTCTCTGGGAGTGCCTCTACATACACTGGAACTTCTTCCATGCATGCTTCCTCAACATCTCATGGATAGAAACATGTACTGGGACTACTACACCTTCTCCCTCTGAGTCTCATAATGTGATTTCCTCCTCTACTAGATCTATCACCATAGTTGTTCTACAATCAGTCTTAACTGGTTGTATCCATGATCATTGGAACTATCTCTACTATCTGATATGATCCAGTCCTAGAGGTATACTTCTCCTAGAGACTTAATTTCTCTGAGCATTATGTCTAGTAATTTTTCTCCTTGACATCATGTTGGAAGGTATTTCCGTCCATGTCTTCCTCTCTGCACGAGCCAACTGGCTCCCTCTTTCTAGGAGAACCCTGGTCATATGGGCATATGATATAAGAGTTTTAAAAGGAAACTGTAATGCGTCGCCTAAATTGCTAAGCCCGTGATTCTGTAATGCACGGTCATATGTGATGGTTTGAAGGAAGCGCCTCCATGGAATTTGGTCTCTGTTAAAATAACAGAGATTCAGGATTGAGTATAAAGGATTAAATTGATCCATGACTATGATCAATTTATGAAAAACCTTCCAGAAAGCTACAAAGATGATGAGCTGGGCAATCAAAAGCATATCCATGAAGCAAATTCCAAGAAAATATCAGAGGAAAGAAAATGTGAATTACAGAGAAGATGAAATGCGGTGATGAGTGTCTTATGATATACCTCTGATCATAAGATAGAATTGATTCTATAATGGCTCACTACTACTGGAGTTGAATAAACTCTAGTTGGATAGACTGGGTTCTATCAGCAAGTTGGGTCTTGCACCAAGTTGGGTCTTGGCTGAGAGTTGGTTCTCTCCGTGGAGTTAGTGCTCCTTACTTTAGTTGGTGCTAAAAGAAAATCCTCTTTCACATATATTTAAAATACTATGTTCATATCAATTATACAAAAGCTTATACAAACATTTGGTGTCTCTGTGTCCATTGTGATTATGATTTAATTGTTATTAATCTGTTCAAGTATGTTTTAACTGGTAACTTGAAAGAACAAAAAGTTAGAATAGTCCACACATTAATTCACCACCCCCCCCCCACTCTTAGTGTGGGTGGTGTGTTATTCAACTATCAACTTGTTCCCTTGGGGATGATCATGCTAAGTCATCTTGGAACATACTTGACACATCAAGGTTCCCTGATGAAACCAATGTCTAAGAGATATCGAGGTTCCCTCATGGAACCAATGTCTCGCAAGACATATCGAGGTTTCCTCATGAAACCAATGTCTTGGTTCCTTCATTTCACCATCCGAGTCATGTCAAGATGAAGTCTACATTCCTCCTACTAGTCCACACAGGACCCTCTGGGGAGAATGTCTCATGATGTTGCCTCAAACATCAACACCTTATGGAGCCATATTGATTGTGTTGTCCATTGCATGCTTGATCTTGTATATCTACTTGAAATTCACCACTAAATTTCCCTCAATTATACGATCACTGTATACTCCATTGGTGGCTAGCACACTTGGAAATAACTAATGTTCTCTCAATACCATAATTGTGCCTTCTCATTGACCTCTCTTGACAATATTTCCACTTTCGAATAGTATGATTGGGAAGGATCACTTCAAAATTTAGAGGAATCAAATGCTCACTACAATTGAGTTCGGGGAAATGAATAGGCACCAATTTTCCTACAATTTACTATGGATATGCAGGACCATGCAAGTAGAACAAAACCTGTGCGAACAAACCATCCTATCAAAAAATTCATATGGGTATTTATATTCTAAAAAAATGTCACATGACTCTTTCACAAAAGGGGCATGTTCATTTCCTTCCACCACTCTCTTCCCATCCCTTCTCTCCTTTTTGGGAAAGGGAATGAATATGCTCCTGCTTCTCAACTGCTTACCCACTTAATTTTGGGTGGGATCATTATTTTTCTGGTGGAGTAGTGGAAGAGATTATATTTGAGTTTGAAGAAAAGCTAGTGCATGAGGATTCAAATGTTAATGACGCCTCTTCAGGTTGCAATTGAGATGCACCATCAAATAAATCCATGACTTCCTCCAACTAAAGAAATAAAGTTACGTAGATGCTTCAACTAACTTCCCAAGTAATTTTGAACCCATCTCTTTTCTTTGCATCGAAAACATATATATTCTTTGGGAATCTAAAGCTTGAAATCGTAAAGAATCCATCCAAGTAATACGATTATCCATCTCCTTATTCTACATCAAATATCTCCATCTGATGGATGGTGTGGGCTATGTGGACTGTATATATAACCATGGTGACACTTTCCATTCATGCACATGCTATCATGCATACTAGGAAACACCATGTGGGTAAGTTTATCTCTTTGTTTCAGGCCAATGAGATGAAGTCTCCACTAATTCTCCAAGAATATGTATCACTCACATGCATGTTTTCCATTACCACTCTGCATAGTTTAAAGTTTATTTCAAGCGTACTATTTTTGGGTGCATTTGTTTTATTGATTCTATTTCAAAAATGGCGATTGGCTTATACTTTTTCATTTTTTAGGACATTTTTTCCATTTATGATAACAAGGTAGAAGCCACCATTTCGATGTTGTGATGCAAGAGTTACTAACTCAACACAACTTGTGAGGAGGGTAGTAGCCACCATTTATCTCTTACAACCATGTAGTAGCAAATTTACTCTACAATAATCCACTCTCATTTTCCTAGGCCCTCCCATGAGGGAGTCAAGCCCAGTCCCGCTCTGATACCATGTTGATTTTTCTATATGAGGTAATATGTAAGATTGATTTATTATTACAATGATGAGCATTCCATATATAGATAACATATGGTGACCATCCATGAAAGACTGCATTGCTTGGATAACAAATAACTACTTATTTATTATATATATTTATACCTAAACTGGAAAGTGCATTTTATAAGGGGAGGGGAATGTAAACATCCTCGTCTTCAAACCCTAAACTGGAAATGTATATTGTATATGAAGTACATGGAAGAAATCCAAGTGATGCAATATGTAAATGATGTAAAGTGAATATAATGGATAACATGTATTCCTGGCTATAGATAGAAACAGATGGATATTTGGGGGCTAAGAATCCACAAGAGAGAGAAGGGGTCCAAGGGGGAGAGTTGCCCATATCTATTAAACCAAAAGCTATATCATATTTCCTTCTAAATTATCCTTACCATGAACATTCCATTAGTTGTTGAGTGTGCTAGAGCTCAGTCATTGAATTCATATAAGAGGGTTGGTGTGTGAGTCACTTCCCATAGTTATTGAAATCATGGTTGTTAAGTACAATCAACTTGGGGAAGAGTGCAAGTCAAGCAAGCAAGATAAAGGGAGGAAATTCATATGGGCAGTAGACCAAATTGGCACATTCACATTTTGCAGAGAGAGAAATTTTTACATGGATTTTTATGGCCAGTAATGGAGTTTTGAGTGTTGAATATTGAAGTCATTTGTTGTGGGCATGTTTGGAAGCTGTTTAAAGATGGAATTTCATGGAGAAAAATGCTATAGGCATGTAAGTGAATTTTTGTTCGGAATTCATCCAAGGAAGCACACATTTTACTGTTGAGTGAATTAATGTTGTAACTATAGGATTCATGAGGTCCTAGTAAGTAGAATCACTATACAACCTATCTTGGAAGCCTTGAAGGGGAGTGGAAATGCCCGAGAGACTGTGAGAAGTGAAGGGGGATTCCATCCATTGGGTTGTGCAGGTTGAGGTGAAGAGAGATACTGGATTGGAATGAACTGTGAGTTTGACTGCTAAGAGGGGAACATTAGTCAGCCTTAGGGACCACCGTCTCTTGTSGATTCATAGCCCCAACTTAGGGGTGTCTTTCTGTTGAGAAATGGAATAACAAGGATATGGTTGGGAGGAATGTCTGTCCTCTACAATAGGTTACACATTTTATAAGATAAGTGTTGTTATTTKTTGTGTTTATGCACATAAAATGTTGATATAGATGTTGGGAAATTCACTCTAAAATATATTTGGTTATTAATGTTTGTTGTGAGAAGAATGATGCATTTAAATCCATGTTTATGTGGTTGAATGTTATTGTATGTATTTAGTTGTTGTTKTKCACAATAAGGGTAATTATATTTATGTTTTTATTGATTATGGAAAACTGAATGAACTTGAATTTCATGGTGTGTGTTATTTTCCGCATTTATATTCAATATTACAAATTTTCATTGAGCCGTTTTAGTAGTGACATGACCCAGTTCGGGGATGGGTACATTACAGAGTGCATATCCATTCAACAACAAGAGCAATGTCATAAACACCTATTTCAGTAGAAAACATGTGATATTTCAAGTTATACTGACCAATTTGTAGGCACACATTTTCACAATGCCCCCCACATTTCATGTAACCACCATTGAAAATCATGATTTCAAAATTGTTGACAACATGGATATAACAATTGATTTTTTGGGCAAGGAAACGATGAATGAAATCATGAGTGCTGCCACTATCAACTGAGATGGTGAATTTCCTTTTCTTAATGAAACCAATCAATTTGTGGGTTTGGGGAGAAGAAAATCTAGTGAGAGCATTCAAAAAAGTCAGTGGTTCAACCTTGGGATGATTAAAGGGCGACGTAATATCATATGCTTGGGGTAGTGAAGCCTCAGGTGAAACCCCAACATCTTCATTAGAGACATCCTCCGAAATGGCCATAAAATTTTTATGTTCTTTGTGCTTGTGCCCTGGAAAATTGCAATTATAGAAAAGACCCTTGAGTTTCCATTCAGTCATTTATGTCCAACTTAATTTTTGGATCTTGAGAGGAGTGGTAGGAGGGGTAGTATTGGTAGGTTGAGTGTGAGGAATAAATGATGGTTTGTGGTTCTGGGTGAAGAAAATATTTTGGGATTCCTTGGCTCACCTAGTAGATTCCAACCAAGTTTGAGGGTGAGATATTATGACTTGGGAGAGAATTTCATCCTTGAGGCCACTGATAAAGAATTCCCTGAAGAAAGCATCTGAAATGCTCTCCACTCAAAAATCCGAGTGTTCAAAGGAAGATATAAATTCTTCCACTATGCTATATTTTTTTAACTTGGTCAAACAACCTAGATAGTTGGTCTTAGTGTCAAAGAATTCATAAATCTTTGTAACAAATTGTGTCCAAGAAACATACCCTTGGCATGCATTTCTATGCCATTTCCACAATTTCCAACATTTAGGATCCATATAGAGGACACCATAACGAATTTTGAACATCTCATCACTAATTCCATGCAAGGAGAAATAATGTTCAATTTGAGTGACCCAACCTATGGGATTAGAGCCATCAAATTTTTTCACCTCAACTCTGGGAAGAAGGTGTTAGGGACCTAACCTCCCTAACCCCTCACATAGGTAGAATAATATATTTTCCATGTAATAAAGGCCAATATTAATATGGCCTAGTAATAAGGAATAATAAGTCAAATGTAAGAAGACCTAATAGAAGCTTCCACTTCTAGAAGATCTTTCTCTAGATTATTATTTTGGTAGATAGATCTAGTATAAATAGGAATCAAGGGCATAGGAAGTATTTGTCTTGAAAATCATTGTAATAGAGCATTGCTATGTTGGAGGTTTCCCCCTCAAAGACACAAGTGAACATTTTTTCCTATCAATAAATATATTATTTGGTGTTGTGGTTTCATATACTGTGTTTTTCTGTTGTTGTTCTCAGCATTATTTTTGTTTTTATGTTATTATAATAGATTTGGTACCTTACAAGTGGCATCAAAGAACTTTCCTTGGAAGAAAATTGTGGGTTATTGTTACAAGGTAGAGACGTATTCTGACATCTTAAAGCTACATATATCTGTCGCTCAATGCATAAATCCATGGTTGTGGAAGCATACACACAGGAACTACAAGTGGTACTTAAATGCACTTTGTTGGCCACCCTTGTAACCCCTGTTGGTACCTATTAGTGGTAGCGCACAAGACAACACCTATATATGGATCGACCTAGATATCCTGCATCCCTCCATATATAAACCAATTAGGTTCCTAACTTCTATAGTGTCACCGAGAAAATCACTCGGGAAGATACTCTCTAGTACCTTGGTAGTTGGGTAGTACGGTTAAGGGCACAGTATAGCCTCCTTACTTGGTTCCTTGAGATATTGGGCCGAGTACTACTATTGGACTCTGCATGTATACCAAAGAGATATAGCACATGGAAAAACCTTGTCTATAGAAACCTTAAACATCCTAACCCTTGGGATGGAAACATAGTAGAAATAGAACACGCAATATCTATTGTCATGAAACCTTGCCTCTTGCATTCGCGTTTCAAAATTCTTACACATTTCTTCCTGTTAAGATTTTGGCCATTTCTTCACTACAATATTATTCAGATCGAATTATAACTCCTTACTACACCATTATTTGAGACCTATCCCATTGGATTCCTCTCTTCTCCCTGATCGCAGTCATACCTATCATTTTTAAGAATTTTCTTTTTCACGTGGACCTGACCCCATCTCGACACCCCTATTTGGTGTTGAATTTTTGATATGAGAAGATATTGTATGTGAATGAATATCTTATTATAATGATGAGTGTTCTATATATAAAGAACATATGGTGACCATGGTGACCATCCATGAACAGATGCGTCCCTTGGGTAATAAATATATTTATACTTTATATTATAAATATATTATTACATTAATAATATTTTAATTAATAATATTGTTTAGTAATTAATAATCATATTATTAATTATCAATCTAGTAGAATGTCTTTCCAATGCTTCCCAAACATCAACACTCCCTCTCAACAAGGGAGACATTCTACATTATGCCAAGGTTACCTCTGAAGATTGCCTATGGGTAGCTCTCAAATAACTTCAACATGTCACCATGACATCCATTACCTCGCAATGTATATGTACTTCATCATGTGCACCCTTGTGAATCTAAGGCCTTTGGTTAGTTATCAAATAACTACAACATGTCCCCAAGACATCCACGACCTTGCAATGCATATGTACCTCATGATGTGCACCCTTGTGACTTCATAACATGCATCCATGGATGGTGGGTATCTCTCCAATAGCTACAACATGTCATCGTGAGACTATCCACTTTCCCACAGAAAACTTGGATATCTTGTGCATGACATCCAGTACCCTGTGATAACATCTATACCTCATCTCTTAAACATGCATCTAGGGCTGGTGGGTAAATCTCTAATGGATACAACATGTGATCATGAAATCCACTACCTTGCGATAACATCTAGAGCCATCACTCCCTCTAAAGAGTGACTACATCAAGCTTGTCCCTAAAGTAATCAAACTTCATCCTTAACAACAGCTTTTTCAACACATCCAAAACCTTCTCATCGGAAGCCACATATTTGAGCCTCACTGCTCGCTTCTACACCATATTGGATCCTCGTTGATCCCTTCTATACCAAGTGTCTAGCAACCACATGTCACTTCCATGAGACACAGAATCCAAGTCTGATACCACACTAGCTCACATCCATTTACTATTGAACATGTGAATCTGTACATCCTTGAATATTCATAGTAAAACATGACTTCACCCCATGAAACCAAGTTCTGTGGGTAGCTCTGAATATCTACAACATGTCCCCAAGACATCCACTCCCTGCGATGCATCAGTACTTGATCATGTGGACTCCTGTCTCAATGCCAACCCTTTTTCATGTTGGATGAGTTTCACCTATCTTAGTAACAACCCTTTTTCATGATGGATGAGTTGCACCTGTCTCAATGCCAACCATTTTTAATGTTGTATGAGAACACTCAGTGCCAACCCTTTTTCATGTTGGATGAGTTCCACATGTCTTAGTGTCAACCCTTTTTCATGCTGGATGAAAACACTCAGTGCCAACCCTTTTTCATGATGGATGAGTTCCATCTTTCTTAGTTCCAACCCTTTTTCATGTTGGATGAGAACACTCAGTGGTAGCCATTTTTCATGCTGGATGATTTCTGCATGTCTCAGTGCCAACCATTTTTCATGCTATATGAGAACACTCCCTCTGAAGAGGGACCATGCCAAGATTGTCCCTGAAGTACTAAAAAATCATCCTCAACAATGACTTGGTAAAAACGTATGCAGCTTGATCCTCTGTATTCATGAAACTAGAGCCTCACTACTCCCTTATGCACTATATCCCTGATATAGTAATATATAATATCAATATGCTTTGACCTATCATAGACCACGGGGTTCTCTGAAGAATTCATGAAACTCTGGTTGTCACACCAAATGTAGGTCACTTCCAGTTTGAGACCAAATAACCGAGACAAAATTTCTCAAAGCCGCACTGCTACTGCACATGCTACCAGATACTCAACTTCATCCATACCAAGTGCCACACATGAATGCTTCATGCATTCGACAGAGCCTCTTACTCCTTAATATAATACCCAACTCCCTCTAGAACTAACTGTCCAACTCCCTCTTGAGCACTAAATATCAACTGAATCTTCAATCTACTGACTTCATCACTTTTCCTCTAGAATAGGTCTAATCATTCTCTTCTTTAAGGTATTATTACAATTCAAATTTAGTCCAATAGTCAGCAATTTCTGAATCCATGCTACTTCACGACTTGTTAAATATGCATACTTAACTTCAACCATACTGAGCGCCACACATGACTGCTTCCTGCATCCGACAGAGCCTCCTTCTCCTAACTATAGTACCCAACTCCCTCTGGAAATGACTGTATATATCCCTCTCAAGAACTGAATATCAATTGGATATTCAACCTGTTGACTTCATCACTTGTCCTCCAAAACAAGTCTCTTTATCCTCTTCTTGTAGGTCTTACATACAATTCAAATTCAGTCCAATAGTCATCAATTTCCAAAGCCACATTGCTTCACGCCTTGCTGCACATGTTGCCACATACTCTACCTCGGCCATACTGAGTGCTACATAAAACTACTTCCTATTGCTCCATTAAACCATATTGGGTCCTAGACTGAAGAAATATGTCAAAGTACTCTTCTGATCAAGAATACTGTCGTCCCACTCTAAATATGAATATTCGTATAACTTGAACTCATGGTCTGTCACATACCTAA
>JASDQU010682840.1:42946-57103 GCA_032191745.1 Picea mariana
AATTTCCAAAGCCACATTGCTTCACGCCTTGCTGCACATGTTGCCACATAATCTACCTCGGCCATACTGAGTGCTACATAAAACTACTTCCTATTGCTCCATTAAACCATATTGGGTCCTAGACTGAAGAAATATGTCAAAGTACTCTTCTGATCAAGAATACTGTCGTCCCACTAATATTCGTATAACTTGAACTCATGGTCTGTCACATACCTAAGACCATAATACAGTACCCTTAAGGTACCTCATTACATGTTTTGCTGCAACCAAATGAACCTACCTAGGCTGCTCCATGTATTGACTCAGGGTGTTCATAGAAAAACATATATCCAATCTTATGTGCATCAAGTTCATTAATGAATCCACCATTGTTACACATTATTTTCGTCATCCCTATGACCATTAATGATGTAAACCTATCTGTTGCATTCATATGGTTCAATGGCTTGAGTTCCTGAAGAACGAAGGGAGAAGAACTTTTCCTGAGAAAAGAAGATAGGATAAATTGGTAGGTGTGGACACTAACTGATCTCCCTAGATCCACCTAGATCTAGAACAAAACACACCAGAGCAAGACGCTTTCCTTAAGTTTTAGATATTAATTTACTAACTAAAGAGGGATAGGTGACATACCATTTACACGCCACTTCCTCTCGCTATCGCCCTCCTAGCTCCGTTCCAACACTCATACAATGATGATCTTGCAAAATAACACAACCAACCAAAGTGATAGTAATAACATAAACTCAATATATACCTATGTATGTGATCAAGGAACCATACAATAAAATGCAACAAGATTTATAGGAAAGAATCATATTATTGTATCATATTAAATGTGAAAGAGAGATTACAACCATGGCCTTGATGTCGTAAGGTCCCTTCCAACTGTCCTTCGTTCCCCACACACTTCGACTCCAAGAATTCTAAGATCAGAGATCTGATAATACTCACAATCTATCTTGACAAAGGCAAAACTCAAAGACACTCCAACCAAGAGAATAATTCCAAGCCAAATCCAACTTAGCTAATCCCAAAAGCTAACTTTCTCCCTGAGAGATCCTCTCCTTTTATAAGTTGAAGAGGATAAGGTAAGGAGGTTAGGATGATCCCACTAAATCATGAAAGCGAGTAAGATCCAAACAATTCGGATGCCACCTCACCATGGAAGTTTTTCCTTCTAGAAGATTCGCAAAAACGCTCATTTTTCCCACGTGTAAGCATTCTCGCACCCTACCTATAGAGCAACCTGCGAACCTCTCACAACCCAGATATGGTGAAGCCTACGAGAATCAGGCATTATCGCACCCTAGCTAGAATTCAGCCTGTGAAATTCATCTTTAATAGGGTTTTCATAAAGGAAAATGCAACTTCTTTTCTCAGGAAAAGTTCTTCTCCCTTCTTTCTTCAGGAACTTAGGCCACTGACCCCTCTAAAGGAAACATATAGGTTTACATCATTAACGGTCATAGGGATGATGAAAATAATGAGAATTTAACTAATTATACTTTTATCACTTTTTCGGACTCATAAAGGTTATATGAAAAAGGAAGCCCCTGGAGTTCCCTTTAATCTCTTTTCAGACTCTCTAAACATGAAAAGTTTGAAGAGAGACCTTGTTATTTTCACGCTCATTAAAGTATTTGAAGAAAACGTCTGTTGAGCGATAGTTTATCTCTTTTTCGGTCTTATCAGGCTACTTTATGAAAAAGGAACTGAGAGAATTCTCTTTAAGTGTTTTTTAGACTCTATAAACATGAAAAACCCCTGATTTTTCTTTCTTTGGACTCATAAAACAAACATTGAAAGGCCGATATGGGACCTAAGTTTTATTTAAGTGTATTCCATGGAAGAGTAAGAAGAAGAAAAATTAACAAGGGTCACAACCTCCAGCCACTACTAAACATGTTGGAAAACAACCAGTTACTGTTAATCGTGCTGGGAGTGTTGATGATGTCAATATCACCCAAACAATTCGTAATCCCAAGTACCCTTGCAGTCTTTGTAAGGGTAGCCATATTCTTAAGGATTTCCCTAGTCTAACCAAGGTTATAGAAGCATGGTATGCATCTCCTCTCCAGTCCACATCGTCAGCCTCTGAACAACATGCTGACAACCCCCCATCAACTAGTTCTGATACAACTAGGAAGAAGAAAAGTAGAGTCAAGTTCCCGTGCATGTTATGCAAAGGGAGTCATCTCACTCACCTTTTCCCACGTATGGATGACGCCTCGAAATTGATGGAAGACATGATTGTTTTACAGCCTCAACTTCTAGCTGCTTATCGCAAGCTTACTCTTGACCCCCCTATAGTTGATGGAGTGATCACTCCGGTCCCTTCACCAACCAATCCGGTTGATCATGTCATCAATCTGGTCACGTCCTTAGTTGAACTAGTTGACAAAGTGGTTGATCTGATACCATCCTTGGTCAATCCCTCTCTCCCCTCAGAGAGTGAAACTAAAGCAGTCGATCCCACTCTCCCGTTAGAGAGTGTCACCCAAGTGGTCGATCTGTTTCCATCTATCAACCCCATTCTCCCCTTGGTGAATGAAACTCAAGTGGTTGATCTGATATCATCATCGGTCGATTCTACTCTCCCACTAGAGAGTAAACCTGATACTACCCATGTTTTTCTCATTGATACAGACTCTACCGTGTGGAGAGGTATTCCTCCTTCTCCCGTGGAACCCCCTCCAAGTAATGAGGCCATCCGTTTTGATTGGGGTGTGCTAACTGGACCTTGTCTTCCCTCTCACATTTCTTTCCAGATTACAGTGCAATTTTGTGGTCGGGATGTTCCTCAAACACTGATAGATGAAGGTGCATGAGTTGGTATTTTGTCCTCTTTTGCTTGACAAGCTTTGGGTTTTCCTCAACTTGTGCTGGTTACGTAGAATCTGTTAGCTTTTAACAGAAGAACCAGTCAACCTTTAGGAACCCTTCCTTAGTTTCTTGTAACTTTGGGAGGGAAAACTGTCTTTATTGACGTCATGGTAGTCCAAGACCCCTTGGATTTTTCCTTACTCCTTGGGTGAGGTTATGTCTATACCATGAAAGCTATTGTGTCTACTCTTTTTCGTGTGATATCTTTCCCTCACAATGGACGAGTTGTGACTATTTATCGACTTTCATTCATTGACCCCGACTAGATTGCCTCCCTAAATGGTTCTTATATGTAGATGGTATCGCCCCCGCCACAGGTCAATTATGTGGCGTTGTTTCCCATGGCTTCAACTTCTGATGACTTAGATCCAGTAATTGACATGGTGATCTTTTTGATAGGGTTGTTAGAGCGTGATTTCTTTACTCCTGTCGCGACCCTCGACATGGTGTCCTTCCAGAGTGTGTTTCTTCCTTCCAGTGAAGACCTCTTGGAATCCATGATTGAGTTTTGTCCCTTGACATGGTGTCCTTTCGGAGCATTGTCCTCTTGGAATCCATGATCAAGAAGAGACACGAAGATAGTTTTGGCGTCTCTGTGGCAACCTTGTTAAAAAATGAAACAGAGATCTTTGAGCATGGTTTTTTTTATTTCAAGCTCGTTAAAAAATGAAACCACTTACGAGGATAGTTTTTTCGTCTCTCTGGCAACCTCNAAGAAGAGACACGAAGATAGTTTTGGCGTCTCTGTGGAAACCTTGTTAAAAAATGAAACAGAGATCTTTGAGCATGGTTTTTTTTATTTCAAGCTCGTTAAAAAATGAAACCACTTACGAGGATAGTTTTTTCGTCTCTCTGGCAACCTCATTAAAAAATGAAACAGAGGTCTGGGGATTGAACGTGGATTCACGAGCATAGTTCTTCTCATGTGTCAAGCTCGTTAAAAAATGAAACAACTTCCCCCTCTCTGTTTGGGTAAAGTCCTACGTCTTGTATTTGAAGCTTCATTCCATTCTCCTTTGTAGATTGGATGAAACGAAGCCTGGGGGGTATTTTCCTACTTTTAGTCTCTAGAATTCATTCTGAATTAGAGCCACTAGTTTCTTAAGTTGGGGGATAAGTACCAACCATCCCTATGGATAATGCGTTGGGAAGTCCAAGCATAGTTTTCTATGGTTCAAGCTTGTGTAAAAATGAAACCACTTACCTCAAGCATAGTTTCCTCTGGTTCAAGCTTGTGTAAACATGAAACCAGGTTCAAGCATAGTTTTGTTTAGTTTTTAAGCTTGTGTAAAAATAAAATGTATCCCAAGCATAGTTTTGTTTTGTTTTAAAGCTTGCGTAAAAATAAAAACAATCCTTAGCTTAGTCTTTGTTCTTTCTCGTGCTCGTAAATCAATAAGAATGTAACCGAGTATACTTTTATCACTTTTTCGGACTTGTAAAGGTTATATGAAAAAGGAACCCCCTGGAGTTCCCTTTAAGCTCTTTTCAGACTCTCTAAACATAAAAAGTTTGCCGAGCGACCTTGTTCTTTTCATGCTCGTTAAAGTATTTGAAGAAAACATTTGTTGAGAGATATTTTTTCTCTTTTTCGGTCTCATCAGACTACTTTACGAAAAAGGAACTGAGAGAGTTCTCTTTAAGTGTTTTTTAGACTCTATAAACATGAAAAACCCCTGATTTTTCTTTCTTTAGACTCATAAAACAAACATTGAAAGGCCCATATGCAACCTGAGTTTTCTTTAAGTGTTTTTCAGACTCTCTAAACATGAAAAACCCGTGATTTTTCTTTCTTTGGATTCATTAAATAAACATCGAAAGGCCCAAATGGGATTGACACACTCCTTCCTAGGGTTCGTTAAACATCCTCTGAGGGACTCATCTGAAGGATGATCTTACATTACAAGCATATGTTATCCTCCTCAAGCTTGCATAAAAATAAAGAGGTACTTGCCAAAAATGGTGGGGGGGAAATTGGGAAAGAAATGTATCTAAACTTGTATTCCATGGAAGAGTCGCTTTTGAACATGACACCCTTTCACTCGCCTTGTGTTTACGTTGGAAAATCCACTTGTCTCCTGATCATATTCCTATAAGATGACAAATTGGTCTGTGATCCTTGTTGTTGAGTCAGTATTTTCAAGACAGTTGTCGTGTCGTCAATATGTTCAAAGAGAAATTCAACCTAGAAAGCCTTCTATTGTGTCGGCCATTTCTGCACTCTTTAAGCCTTCTATTGCGTCGGCCCTCCCTGAGTCAGTCCCAAATCACTTGTTACTTTGATATACATCAAATCTTGTTACCTGTTTCATGTCATTGATGTGGGATACATTAAGGCCCTCTTGTGACGAGTCTTTTCCTATCGACTTCAACCGATTATCCAAGAATTAGACTTAGAAACCAATTGTTACCTTGGAACTTGCATGCCTCAATGGCAGGTTTCCTTGATTTCAACATGTGGATTTTCATTATGGACCCCTGATCAGGGGATTCCACCAAGTGTTCGACTTCATCTCATTTATTCACATTCGTTGGATTGTACTAGTGTACCTTGGGAGTCATTGACATTAATGGTGATTTACCTCGCACTTGTTAACGGTATATACTAATGACTAGTAATCAAGTGGTTTCTACCATGTTCAACTTCGACACATGTATTCGCATGGTTATATTCGTACTATAGAGTGGTGGAGATGAAGGTGGATCTTTTCTGACAGATTTAGGTTGCGTTGGAGTATATTTAGTGTTATATCACATAGATCCACATTGTATGGCTTGTGGCTATGTTCAAATTTGAGTCTTTAACACATAGATCCATAGTGTATTTTTGGTGGCTATGTTCAAATTTGAGTCATATTGGCATGGATCCACAGTGTATGTTTGGTGGCCATGACCTGTCTTACTTGACATGGATCTTTGCATGTCGAAATTTATTCTCTGAGTCATTTTTATTCCGAGTATGTGAATTCCTACCTCAGTGATGATAAATTATTGTATTGTATTTCCTTGTTTGTTGGCAGGCTTCTGACCGACTGTTCCTTGTTCCCTACACACACTCGACAAAGTATTTCAGCTATCACTTTGTTCTAACTTCATACTTTGGGGGGGCCTCTATTACACATTATTTTCGTCATCCCTATGACCGTTAATGATGTAAACCTATCTGTTGACTTTAGAGGGGTCAGTGGCTTGAGTTTCTGAAGAAAGAAGGGAGAATAACTTTTCCTGAGAAAAGAAGTTTCATTTTCCTTTATGAAAACCCTATTAAAGATGAAGTTCACAGGCTGCATTATAGCTAGGGTGTGAGAATGCCTAATTCTCGTAGGCTGCACCATAGTTGGGTTGCGAGAGGTTCGCAGGTTGCTCTATAGGTAGGGTGCGAGAATGCTTACACGTAGGAAAAATGAGTGTTTTCTCGAATCTTCTAGAAGGAGAAACTTCCAAGGTGAGGTGGCATCTGAATGGTTTGGATCTTACTCGCTTTCATGATTTAGTGGGATCATCCTAAGCTTCTTACCTTATCATCTTCAACTTATAAAAGGAGAGGATCTCTCATGGAGAAAGTTATCTTTTGGATTGGCTAAGTTGGATTTGGCTTGGAATTATTAGCTTGGTTGGAGTGTCTTTGAGTTTTGCCTTTGTCAAGATAGATTGTGAATATTATCATATCTATGCTCTCAGAATTCTTGAAGTTAAAGTGTGTGGGGAATGAAGGACAGTTGGAAGGGACCTTGTGACATCAAGGCCATGGTTGTAATCTCTCTTTCACATTTAATATGATACAGTAATATGATTCTTTCCTATAAAGTTTGTTGTGTTTTATTGTATGATTCCTTGATCACATACATAGGTTTATATTGAGTTTACACTATTAGTATCACTTTGGTTGGTTATGTTCTTTTGTAGGATCATCATTGTATGAGTTTTGGAATGGATCTAGGATGGCGATAGCGAGAGGAAGTGGCGTTTAAATGGTATGTCACCTATCCCTCTTTAGTTAGTAAATTCAATATCCCCTCTTTAGTTAGTAAATTCAATATTTAAAACTTAAGGAAAGCGTCATTATATGGTGTGTTTTGTTCTAGATCTAGGTGGATCTAGGGAGATCTGTTAGTGTCCACACCTACCAATTTATCTGATAACAACCATCTCCCTGTATAAAATAACATCCACAATCTCTAGAGTCATATCCTGCAACAACTTCAGATTTGATACCATAGGTGTAGCTAGTGCCTTGCAATCCAACATCCCAAACCTCTTCAAGATTTCTACTATATACTTCCCTTGATTCATAAAGATATCATCCTATCTCTTCCATACCTCAAGACCCAAAAAGTAATTCATCATCCTGAGATATTTCATCTCAAACTCAATAGCTAGTTTTTTTTTTCTCTTACACTCTGAGATAAGATTTTCCACACCTGTTTAGAAATAGGTCATCCATATACAACAATAGTATTACTGGACCATCATCCACAACCTTAATGTAAAGGCTATGATCTTCACCATTGTTTTTAAATCCTAAGCTCGTCAGAAAATTGTCGATCTTGGCATACCATGCTCTTGGTGCTTTCTTTAATCCATATAAATCCTTCTTCAATATGCAAACTAAGTGTCTCATAGTTGTCACATATGCAATAGAGTTCTCTATGAATACAAGGACCATTCTTCCTGGTCAGGTCGCCCTCTGTGCTAGAGGAAGATTTCCAGTTCTTCTGGATGTTGAAAGCCAGGCACTTTGAGTCTTATGTCCTTAGAAGACTATGCCAGGGTCATTATCCATTGGTCAAATTACCATTACCAATCCTAAGAGAATGCCAACCCGATGTTTAAACATTAACACTTAAGAATAACTTTTGAAATTACATAAAATATCAACACTCCCTTTGCATGTGTTGACCTCCTCTTCTTCTTCATTACATGGATGTGAAAAACTCTATGTCTGGTTAGTATTCCTTCATTTTTCTTCCCACGACTATCATTATGTCTCCTTCTTAGAGCTATTACCTGTGACGTTCCATGAATAAGAAACAAGAAAAAAAAATCATCTCCTAGAGGAGATCAATTTATCTTGTGCACAACTATATATAGTGACCCTAGAAATGATATGTCTTCTACTAACACAAATTCGTCATATAGTCAATGTCATATGACTAACCATGTTGATTTTCTAGTGTTAAATTTGACAAGCATAATTTTCCGCAAGTCATAATTGCTTCCAATGATATTTTAGTAAACTCTAGAACATCACTAAGTAATTACACTTAGAAAAATTCAACTACTTACAAACTTCAACCTCTTCCTTAGATCACTTCCCATGCATGAGAGAGAAAAATATGTGTGTCTATTATTCTGTCTTTTTATAGTAATATTTAATTGATCCAAAAAAAGACACATCTATTTGAAAATTAAATTTAAAATAAAATTTAATTTTCTTTCTTATAAATAGTTGGAGAAAACCTCCCATAACTACCCAAAGATTAATTTAGTTATAATCCATCCATGTAATATCCCCGACCACCAATAGGCAGGGCAATGCCACCACTCGGACATTTCACTTAGTTCTGATACCAAACTATAACATCCCCGGTCAACACAGAGACCGGGTAATGCTACCATTGTGGAATATTCACTTATATAATATATTCACTTTAATCAAATTAAAACACTTAATCACAATAATCACAGAATTATTTCTACCATACAAAATCAATGGAATTGACAGTAGCTCATATACACAACCGAATAAATGATAACATTCAAGCATCACAGATATGCATAAGATATAAATTAAGCACATACTGATACTTATATTTTGAATTGGAGTAACACCACCAACTACGTGCAGACCTTCCACAAACCTCCCAACCATAGACCACCCAGTTCATCATGCTCAACAGTGGGTCACCCCCGAGATGGGACTAAGCTCCACCTAGGGCAAGGGAATACTAGACTAGGTTGAGGTTACAAGAAACTACACAGTGCAACTAGAAGTATTCTCTCTAGGAGCCTTCTTACGCCCAGTAATCACGGAATATCATTCCCCACATGCTTGTTCCACCCGAGAGTATACACCTTCACTGTCACACAGTCCATTGATTGATTCACCTCCCTCTCAGGGTCTTGGCAACAGGACGAATCAAGAATTCTCATAGCTTCGTAGCTAGTGCTAGAGTCTCTCTGGGAGAAAACCACTTCCTAGCAAACTCTCTCACCTGGAGAGAGTTGCTCATGGGCCTGATAGCCTGCCTCTTCTACCATAGGCCTAGAAACCTGCTTCTTGAATTAGTTTCGACTCAAATCCTACAAGGTGAGGATAACAACAACAACAATAACAATTCGGTTAACTCATGGGTGACAACAACAACAGGAATTTGGGTATGGAGATCCAAAAATGGCAACAGTCCACACTAAGACACAACAATGTTCATACATTTATAGGGTGCTCGAACTTCACAAGAGACACGACTTAGTCCATGGCTTTGCCACTAGTTTCAGGGTGCATGACAAGGAATCAATGCAGAGGTCGATCATGGATGTTTTGGGTTCAGAATCCAGATGGAAGAATGGACAACGAAAAATCTTCCTGTGAGGGTTGCCTTCCCTGTGCGTGGGTAAGCAAAGAAGACAYAGAGGAAAAATAGTTCAAACGCCCCAGATCCCTGCAAACTCAGGTGGAGGATGACAAATGAGGAGCGAAGCCCCCAACACAGCTGGCTTCTGCATCTTTAATTGCATGTGYCGAGGTCGACACTTGTCTTCCTGGAGCTGCATGTTTTTCCTTTTGCACACATTGTCTCTCCCAGGACTTAGGATAAAAACACTCAACACTCAACATGTCCACTTTAGCCTTCAGGAATTAATAATAAATATTATTCCTTTAGAGGTAAGCCCCCTATATTAGCCCCTGGGACTAAACACTTAGCCTCCTCTCTTACCCAACCTTGTGGAATCTTAGTCCCCCATCACTCTTTCTTTGTGGTCGGTCTGCACACAATGATGTTTATATTTTATTAATGATCTGCATAGTTACATATACAAAATCAGGCTCTTGGCCTTTAACACTTAGGCTCTCTAGCCTAATAAAAACATAATTCCACTAGATTATCAACACTTAGCTCACCAGCCTACAAAACATGTTTACAATTTATAAATATAACCGGGGCACGTCCTTGGGGTATTACAATCCCCTCCCCTTATTTTTGCACTGTCCTCAGTGCAACTCTTTACACAACATCAACAAGATTTCCAAAATCTTCAAAAATATGTGGGTATTCTACCTGCATAGCATCCTGATGCTCCCATGTTGCATCCTCAGGACCGTACCAGGTCCACTGGACCTTTACAAGTCCTGTGGCTCAATTCTGAAATTGTTTTCTCTTCCGGTCCAATATGCGCACCGGATGCACTTGCAAGACGCCTTCTTGCTCCACCTCAATCACATGATTACGATCAGGTATATATTTCTTGAGAAATGAAACATGGAACACATTATGTACAAAAATGGATGCAGGTAATGCAAGAATATATGCAATGTATATATATGTATATACAGACAATTCTAATAACATTATAACCTGCATACAAGATACGCAACATACAATAATAGAGAATGGTACTTATCTTTTGATTGAGAATATCTCCATATCAACATGGTCTAGACAAAGGTACCAAACCCCAGCAAAACTCCAACCAATGGTCTCTCCTTCCCCACATGCCTATCCCACCCTAGGAGTGTGCACCTTCATTGTCACAGAGTCCATCGACTGTTACACCTCCCTTTCCTTGGGATTCAATAACAGGCAGGACCAAAAGTCTTAGAGCACCGTGGATCGAGGAGTTCCAACTACCCTCAGAGTTCTCCAATCGACATCTTACCCGAGATACTCTTTGTATTCAACATTCTAACTGTAAACAACATCATCTCATTTGCATCACCCACATGCAGTTATCATGAGAAAACATAAAGGAATTCATTTTAGGAACTCCAACTAGTTCAAAAGGGAATTCAACTTTTTCCCCAAAACATGAAATTCTATTTCATAATTCATCTTGGTTGTTGCCATATTATGAATGAAGCCATCCTTGTGGTTTTCCATAGGCACCAAACTACATACCATTTTTCCTGTAATGCTTCATCTTGCATACAACCAACAAATTGTCAGTATTTGTTGTACATCATATTCAATTGTAATATGTACAAAATATTATGTAGTGATCTTAGAATTTCCTTCACCTTGCAATTCAGTCACAATTACTCAACAATTTAATAAACTAGAATGACTCGTCATTCTATGCGTATGCATGTTCACAGTCTTATTTGTAAGTTCATTACTTCTTTTTCTAAACAAGAAAATTTCTTGTAGTCAATGCTCATGTGACTACTTGACTTGCAACTTTCCTGTTGCAATGTCTAGCAAATCCTGAAATATCCTCAGCTTCATGAGTTGACAACATTTCAATTGTTAGTAACAATTATTTCCATGCAATAATATATATGCATGTACTTACAAAACTCATTCAATCAATGCATTTAGTATACAATTCTATCACTTACTATGCATGAGTGCAATTCTCAATCCATACTTATTCAGTGCACCTTGCATTGAATTACATAATGCTCTTCATCTCAGTCATGTATCTCACCATCCATGAGTTGGAATTCTGGCCAATGTGTTGACACATTCTCCACACACTTCCTATTGCCTAATTAATTGGGTGCCTTCCTTTTCGACCCGAACACTACACCAATAATATAATTCTGTGGTTTTCATTAGTGTTAGCAAAAAGGTTGTAGTCCAAGTTTTATTTAAAAGTAGGAAGATTTTAGTACCTGCGTGGCTCATAACATTTCCATATCCATACCTTGACATATCCAACCAAGTCCTGGTCTCATACATGACTATCTTACTGGCATTCATTCCTACAACAAGTTATTATCTTTTAAATATTTGGTTGTTACCCCACAACCAAATTAACATGACATTCTACTATGTCAGTGTGTGCATTCAACAACTAAAAAGCTTTGAATTAATACAAGCTTCCAACCTTTACCACATCCAGTGGTATGCATTCAATAATATAATCACATGATTTTATAAAATAAATCTGGCTAAGGAAATTCTTACCTAAATTTCCTTTCAACAATTATGCAACAAGAGTAATAAAAGCTCATACCTGCATGACTGCCATTAATAAATTTTATACTACCTGAAAGTCTAATGGCAGTAGAAGCTTTCATTCTTCTTTTATCAAACTTATAACCAACACTTCAGCTCCCTGTTGCTACCCTCCTTATGCAACAACATCACCAACAAAACTTGAAAACATGCTAGCATTCTTTCCTCTGGCTGACCCAACAAGCTGTAACAAACATGCTGCCACATAAATTGCAACAACTTGTTTCTCCCTATAAAAATTTTCCTTGTTAATCCCAGAAGTCTACAATTCTTCCTGGATTCCTGAATCTTCTTGTTCTCCCATTTTAGTCATTGTACATGACTATTTATTCCCTGAGAACTTTTGACGTAGTGCCCCTATCTCAGCGGAGTCTGTTGATCTCTTGGTCAAAGAATCTTTCAATCTTATGAGTCGAATTGACTCTTCAGGCTCGTGATTGAACCCCAAAAAATTATACACAGGCCCCTTTTCTCCTTTAGGCGCAGGTCCTGACAGACCCGTGAGATTATTCCTGCATGCTTCCAAAACTCCAAGTTTTAGGTGCTAGCCCCTTTTTCATAATCCCTTTCCTTCATATGAGTCTGGGCTATGACATCATGGAAAATTGTGATTGCAGGCGTGGGTAAGAGTGGTTTTGGGCCAAACTTCTTTTTGCCCCGCAATTCACCACCAGCTGCCACACATCACTTTGTTAAAACCATGGTATAAATTTTGGCCCGCTCTCATGTTTTTCACATCCGAGCATGTTCTGGCCCTGTAATCCAAGCTCGTCTCTCGATTTCCAATCCCTTGGCGATGATCCACGATCAATGGACGCTATCTATCCTCCCTTTTCTACCTTCTTTCTTCCTTCCACATGTGATCCCATATCTACACGATATGTTGACATGTAGCTCCCTTCCAAATCAACGACTATGGTTGATTTCGACCTTCCAGCCTTCGGGAGTTTCAACTCTCAACTATCTTCTTTTCCCCGTATGAAAATATTCCGAAGTAGAAGATCTATTGACACCTATCCTCAAAAATCGGATAGTTTTGATGAAATTCGACTCTCCGGCCTTCGAGATTTCTCACGTCTCCACACACACAAATATTCATACTAAATTTCCCCAGAGTGATAGATCTTCTGCCATGCATCCTCTCCAAATCAACGACCCTAATTATCTTCGGAACTTCGGCTCTTTTAGACCAAGACTAGATCAACGGTCCTTCGAACTCCTCCTAAATCAATGATCGATATCTCCTTTGGGACTTCAGCGCTTTCATCTTTTGCTTACCTCTGGAGTTCTCTGTACTTGGAGTTCTAGATCTGGCACCACACGTCAAATTTTAGATCAATGACCAATATTTACTTCGGTTGTTTCTCCTCCTTGTCCACATACTTCCAAAGTTGTGGATCTTACGCCACCTATATTCCTTGACGATGGATGGTCCCAAATCACTTTGGGAATTCGGGACTTTGACAAGTCCATTCTCCTACGCACACAAGGGTTAAGTCTCATGCGCTTACCTCCAGATCCAATGGTTGCTAGTCCTTCACGCTCAGACCTAATGGATGGGATTCGTTCCTCTCCTATGTGATTCCTTTGTTCTGCTGGAAGATGATATAATGGTCCAGCCTCCTCCCCAACATTGATATGACAGTTGTTGTCTCTCCTCCTCCTAAGATTTTGACTTCTTCCGCCTTGGAAGATTTTGTCAGTGTTCAAAGGCTTCGACCTTTAACCTTTCTCCTACGAGTCTGCCTTCTGGATCTCGTCTTTTCTCTCGTAAGAGTTATCTATTCTGAGATTTAGGACTTAGAATGAGTCTGTATCCCACATACTCCTTGCATTATCTCTTTTGATATTTTTGGTTTACTCAGTTTCCTAAGGGTCTCGGCCCTTCTGTTTTCTTTGAAAGGAAAACTCCATGCCCTCCTGGCAACCTTCTTGATCCGGATTATTTTCGGCACGAAATGAGAGCGGAGATATAATAAAGAAATGCACAGAGATATTGCAGATATTCAATAATATAACAGAAATGTATCAGAGATGCAACCATAAACATAGATATACAGTAATACACGATTTCTATTAATTAAAGAAATGT
>JASDQU010682840.1:57203-87763 GCA_032191745.1 Picea mariana
ATACATCCAAAAACCTAACCCTAGGAGATGAAGCGCCAAAAGTCATGTGGGCCCCGTTTGGGTAAGTTGGTGCATCAACTTCCCGGGGTCGTAACTTTTGCATACGATCTCCGTTTTAGGCGTGTGATAGCTCGTTGGAAAGGTATCGTCGAGGAGATTAATTTTGGGGGCTCAAATATGCCTTTGTATATCACTGAAAACCTCGATCTAAAAAAAAACTTCATTTAGGCCCTCAAAATGGCCCCGGAAGCGAAAACCTGCTAAAAATAGTAAATTGCCAAAATGGCCAGAAAACTATTTTGAGCCATTTGGAAAAGGTGGGTGGCCCCCGATATCGACCTGGATCACTTCTGCTCAAAGCACACCTTGTTGAGCGTTTTCTATAGAGTGTTCAACAACTCTGTGAGTATATTCCTATGATACTCTACTCCCTAAACTTGACAAAGAGTTTTCTCTATGCACACTTGCACTCGCTCGCTGCCCGCCTAGCAGAGCCCTACAGAGTTCTCAATGACTCTATCTCTCCCTAAACTCAACACATAGTTCTTCCTGTGCACTCCTTGCACTTCTGCTGATGAATGTTCAACGGTATCTCTCCTGTGATTCTCTAAGGTTAACTTACTTTTTTCAACGCACTCCTTGCAAAAAATGTGCACTGCTTGCACTTGAAAACTCAAAGAAGAGAAACAATTGAAACTTAATCAATACTTCATGATTTTACGCATTCAAACCAATCTGATTTAAGAAAACATTCAAATTTCATTTTCTTTCGAGCTCTTCTCTAATCTATAATCATTTTTGGGCACTAGCTCCTTTATCTCATTCCCCAATCCATGTGATCACAGCCATGACCAAGCGTTATATCACTATATTCTTACTTGGGCCTTCAGGCCTTCGACTTCGAAAGATTTCAAAGCACCACACAACAATCTCTCGGAATTCAGATTACTGAACTTGTGAAGTAGGGTGGATTAGTTGTTCACATCTACTCAACATCCGATAGTTGACACTCACTATGAAAATTCAGGCATCTGAGTTCTAAAACGTCGAAGCTTTAGGATTTTGGAGGATTTCACATCCATGCATCCCAAACCGTTAATCTCTAAACATTCCCAATCACCTTTGGTGACATCATTATGTAACATCACTTAACGTTTTCCAATTGTGGGGGCATGCAATGGTGGTTTGGATTAACCCTCCTTTCATATTGCAATTATTTTGACACTGACACATAACCCCTCAGTGAAACCGGGGTTTGGATTACAAGACCGCCTTGGAGAATTAACTCCTGTGCAACTTGGATCCCTGCAATGCCTCCTAGTCATCGATCTTGATGTATCATGATCAATGCTAGTGTGGGTCCTCTGACCTTCAACTTCGTTATGTAACCTTAGGTCCCACTAACAATGCTCATTCAGAATGCCATGTGGCAGAATACTAGCGGCTGAATCGTGGTCCAATCAGATGGGTGTCACATGTCACGTTCTATATGGCATTTCAATCTTCTACGGGTTCAGAACCCACTTATACGTGGCACACAACCCATGTGTCCACGTCACATTCCATATGGCATTTAAATCTTCCATGAGTTCAAAACCCACTTATACATGGCACACAACCCATGTGTCCATGTCAATCTAAGTGGTGTCATCATGACTCACTACTTCGGCTCTTCGAGAGCTTTTGCCCTTCACTACTATGTTTGACCTTTTAACATTAGCTTTATCCAATGATCAAGCTCTCCTCTCTAGATCTATGGTGTAGATCAACTTTGGAGCTTCAGGCTTCATCCCTTCTCTTGTTTCTAGCATTAGAATTCACTGAAGTCGCGAAGTCCGAAGGGATTCTGGTTTAACTCCTCTGCACCTTCCCCGAATCTAACGTTCGTAAGGGATTTCCCTTCCTTCCTAATAGATCCTATGACACAGAAAAAAATCTGTTACTTTGCAGATTTCCAAAGGAATTCACATCTAACTACCTCGCAACATTACCATATCTGACGGTCATGAAGGATTTTCCTTCTCCTGAATAGATACTAAGGTCCACATTACTCTGCGGCCCAATACCACTTCTATCATGGTTTTACAACATCGCTACTTCTCCCGAGCTTCGTAACATGGCCAAGGTAACTTCTTGGCACTCAGGAAGGTTTTGAGGTTTGAAATTGGTCCTGTAGACACAATTTCCTCTTGAAACCTTGGGTCCAATGACCACTTACCCAAACCATCTAGGATCAATGTTGAAACCTTGGATCTGAACTCACATTTTGTCTACTTCGACAACAATTCTTTTCAGAAACTTTTTCTTCAACTTCCACTAACATGGCCCATCTAGGCTCAGTGTTTTAACCATGCTATGATACTAATTTGTAACATCCCTGTCCACCGACAGGCTAGACAATGCCACCACTCAGACACTTTATTTATTTCTGATACCAAACTGTATCATCCCCGGTCAACACAGAGACCGGGTAATGCTACCACTGTGGAATATTCACTTATATACTATATTCATTTTAATCGAATTAAAACACTTAATCACAATAATCACAGAATTACTGCTACCATACAGAATCAATGGAATTAACAGTAGCTCATATATGCAACGGAATACATGATAACATTCAAGGATCACAAACATTCATAACATATAATTTAAACACAGATTGATACTTATCTTTTCAATTGGAGTTACACCACCAACTACGTGCAAACCTTCCATGAATCTCCAAGCCATAGACCATGCTACTCATCACACTCAGTAGTGGGTCACCCTTGAGCTAGGACTAAGCTCCACCCAGGGAAATGGAATGCTAGACTAGGTCGAGGTTACAGGAAACTACACAGTGCAACTGGAAGGATTCTCTCCAGAAGCCTTCTTACGCCCACTACTCATGGACTCTCATTCCCCACATGCATGTTCCACCTGGAAGTATACACCTTCATTGTCACACAGTCCATTGGCTGATTCACCTCCCTCTCAGGGTCTCGGCAACATGCCCGATCAAGAATTATCAGAGCTCCATAGCTGGTGCTGGACTCTCTACTAGAAAACCACTTCCCAACAAACTCTCTCACCTAGAGAGAGATACTCACATGCCTGACAACCTACCTCTTCTACCACAGGCCTGAAAACCCGCTTCTTCAACCAGTTTCAACTCAAATCCTGCAAGGTGAGGATAACAACAACAACAATAGCAATTCGGTTAACTCACGGGTGACAACAACAACAGGAATTTGGGTATGAACATCTAAAAATGACAACAGTCCACCCTAAGACACATCATGGTTCAGACATTTATAGGGTGCTCAGACTTCACAGGAGACACGACTCAGTCCATGGGTTTCCCACTCATTTTAGGGTGCATGACAAGGAATCAACGCAGAGGTAAATCATGGAGGTTTCGGGTTCATACTCTGGATGGAAGATTGGACAACAAACAATCTTCCCGTGAGGGTTTCATTCCCTGTGCGTGGGTAAGCAAATGAAGAAGCATAGGAAAAATGATTTAGATGCCCCAGATCCCAGTGAACTCAGATAGAGGATGATGAATGAGGAGTAAACCCCCCAACAAGGTTAACTTTTTCAGCTTTAACTACATGTGCTCAGGTCGACACTTTTCTTCCTGGAGTTGCATGCGTCTCCTTTTGCACACGTTGCCTCTCCCAGGACTTAGGATAAAAACACTCAACATGTCCACTTTAGCCTTCAAGAATTAATAATAAATATTATTCCTTTAGACGTAAGCCCCCTAGCTTAGCCCCTAGGCCCAAACACTTAGCCTCCTCCCTTATCCAACCTTGTGGAATCTTAGTCCCCCATCACTCTTTCTTCGTGGTTGGTCTGCACACATCGATGTTTATATTTTATTAATGATCTGCATAGTTACATATACAAAATCAGGCTCTTGCCCTTTAACACTTAGGCTCTCTGGCCTAATAAACAGATAATCCCACCAACTTATCAACACTCATCTCACCAACCTACAAAACATGTTTACAATTTATAAATACAACGGGGGCACATCCTTGGGTTATTACAATCCACATAGTATTTGAATTTGTTAAATTGTTCCTCCATAATTCATGCGATTCTTTGCATAAATATAGGTAGAAGTAAATATGGAGTACATTACTTATATTTAGGTAATTAGACATTTTTACTAGAAATTACTTCCCACCATAATTTATGAAATTATTTCTATAATTTTGGTAGGAGTAAAAATTAAATATGTTGTACATAGAGATTGCAACAACCCCATAAATTTAACACTCCCAAGATGATCCGGATTATTTTCGGCATGAAATGAGAGCGAAGATATAATAGATAAATATATAGAGATATCTCATATATCCAATAATATAACGAAAATGTATCAGAGATGAAACCATAAACACATATATACAGGTAATACACAATTTTCTATTAATGAACGAAAATGTACAAAGACTGTAAAAATACAGAGTGAAAGACTCGTTAGAATGGTGGCGACTTATCTATGAGAAGTGATGTGTCTGCTACTTGCATTCACAAGAATATGATTTTACAATGAGGCTCCAAAGGAATTTTTATCATAAAGAAAATTCAAAACCCTAACCCTAGAAGATGAAAATCCAACAGTTTTGTAGACCCCATTTTAGGTAGCTTGGTGTATCAACTTCTCAGGGGGGCATAACTTTGGCATAGGACCTCTGTTTTGGGTGCATGATAGCTCGTTGGAGAGGTGTCATAGAGGAGACTCATTTTAGGGGCTTAATAAGAGACTTCAACTATCATCGAGGAGATCGATCCTGAAAAACCTTCATTTAGGCCGTCAAAATGGCCCCGAAAGTTTAGGAACCGAAAAAGTGCTAAAAATAGTAAGTTGCGAGAAAATTGTTTTGAGCAAGTTGGAATTGGTGGGTGGCCACTGATATCCACCTAGATCCATCCTCCCTCCTTAGTAAGAAATGGTATCCATTGCATTGATTTCTCGAGGGAGAGGGGAAAGCAATTGTTGACTCGGAAGCTTGGTGAGTTGCTTGCCTTGTTGGAGACATTACATTGCTTGGTTTGTGGAAGGTTGTCACGAACCCGTTGTTGGAAGGTTTGAATCTATTCAACTAGTTGGGCTATATGAGATGAATTTGTGCAGAAGGAATCTTTGTGCTTTGTTGAAATATTTTCGACCCTCTTCTGTTGGATAAAAGGTTCTTGGGTCGAGATTGTAGTTGTTGCAATACCCTTTCGTTCACCTTTTGAAAGATTGTGAAGAAGCTGAATTTTGTAGTTTGAGATACTACCTTGCAGCATTGTTTAGGTGGGATAGTAGTTGGAAATACCTTTGCTATCCTATAGAGATGACCCCCCATACTAACAATGAAACTATGGGGTTGTGACTCATATATATCATGGCACTTCCAGATATATGGCTGGCCCAAGAGAACATCATAGACATCCATTGGGGCAACATCACACAATAACTCATCCTTGAAGGGTTGGATGTACTATGACAATCGACACTATTGGCTGACACGAAGATCTCGTCCCTGGTGAAGCCACCCGATGTTGTATGGTTTCGGGTGTGGTGTTGTCGACAATACCAACTGTTTGACGACCTTTGTTGAGATGAGGTTATTTTGGCTTCTGCAATCAACAAGAAAATGCAGCAGGGTCCCCTTCACCCACGTCTGTGAATGAAGAAGGTGCTCCCCCTTTTCAGGATCTATTGGCTCTTCTGATTGAATTGTTGTGATCATGACAATAGCAGTGCGGTATGCATCGATGATCTATCTTCTACCATTATTTTCTAAATTAGATTCCATATCAGTGTTCGGCTCCTTGTCTTTTATATAGACCACCAATGACTATTTTGAGCGACATTCATCTGTGTTTTTCAAGGGGATTTTTTGGAAATCACACCATTTTTTGGTGTCCTTCTTTGTCTTTTCATGTGGCTTGGACTGGTTTTCAGGAGCTAGTTTGTTAGGTCTGTCTTTATCATACTTTGGTTGTTGCGGATTTTCATACCCAAACTCTCATTTGTTATGGTGCTTAAATTTCTTCTCTATTTTAACAGCATATCGATAAGTGACACCAAGTGATGAGATGTCAAGAAAATCCATTTCAGTTTGGATGGATCTGTGTAGACCTCCACGATATTGCAGAACCAAGTGTCATTTGTAGTCTTTGATACCCATCTTGGTGCGCAAGGTATGGAAGATATTGGTGAACTCTAGAACCAATCAGCCCCTATCTTGCTACAATGTGGTCCATCTCATGTACTGGTCCTCATAGTTTCCAACAGAGTAATACTATTCCTTTACCGCATCCACAAAATCATCCCAAGTGGGCTCGGCCCCATATATTCCAGAATCAATGGAACTTTTATCCCAGTAAGTTTCTCACAAATGTTTGACATGGGGGAGATCCTTCAGGAGTGGGAAGGTGATCTTTTCCTTGTCACAGAAATTATGAACAGAGAAATAACCTTCTAGAAGATTTAACTATTTTTCTAGAGAATCCACATCTATCTATCCNCAAGTGGGCTCGGCCCCATATATTCCAGAATCAATGGAACTTTTATCCCAGTAAGTTTCTCACAAATGTTTGACATGGGGGAGATCCTTCAGGAGTGGGAAGGTGATCTTTTCCTTGTCAGAGAAATTATGAACAGAGAAATAACCTTCTAGAAGATTTAACTATTTTTCTAGAGAATCCACATCTATCTATCCTTCAAATATGGGAATATTGAAATTAACTTGTACCTTGAAAGGAGAGGTACCTCCAAAGTGGTTTCTTGATGAATATGCATCTGTTTTTATCAGGAAGCATTGAAGGATGTGGGAAAATTTCTCCATCATTTCATCCCTCTGTCATGTGAAATCTTACTCAAGCAACAAATTATTAGAATCGTCTTCTCTATCATTTTTATTTTCTTCCGCCATGGAGGGTTTCTTGGGCATGCGAGAGATATTTTCTTCAAGAGAGACAAGATCGATACCCAACTTGGTATACTTGGACCTCATCGGGGACATGCATTGAAAACAAATAAAGAGCAGTTTGCTCCCACTGATCCAGATTATTTTCGACACAAAATGAGAGCGGAGATATAATAAAACAATATACAAAGATATATTGGATATCCAATAATATAACAAAAATGTATCAGATATGCAACCATAAACACAAAGATACAGTAATGAAATTTTTTCTATTAATGAGGGAAAATGTACAAAGACTGTAAAAATACAGAGTGAAAGACTCACTAGAATGGTGGCATCTTATGTCTGAGAAAAGATGTATATGCTACTTGCATTCAAAAGGAGATGATTTTACAATGAGGCTCCAAATGCCCTTTTATCATAAAGAAAATTCAAAACCCTAATCCCGAAAGATGAAAAGCCAACAGTTTGGTGGACCCTGTTTTGGGTAGCTTGGTGTATTGACTTCCCGTGGGCGTAACTTTGGCATATGATCTCTATTTTGGGTGCACGATAACTCGTTGGAAATGTGTTGTAGAGGAGACTCATTTTGGGGGCTCAATTAGAGCCTTAGACTATCATTTAGGATTTCGATCCTGAAAAACCTTCATTTAGGCCCTCTAAATGGGCCGAAAAGTTTAGGAACCGAAAAACTACTAAAAATAGAAAGTTGATAGAAAATTGTTTTGAGCTAGTTGGAATAGGTGGGTCGCCACTGATATCCATCTATATCACAATACTTTACTCTACTCTCATTTTCTTGGGCCCTCCTATGAGGGAGTGAATCCCAGTCCCGCTCTGATACCATGTTGAATTTTTTATATGAGAAGATATTGTATGTGAATGAACATCTTATTACAATGATGAGAGTTCTATATATAAAGAACATATGGTGACCATCCATGAAGATATGCATCCCTTGGGTATTAAATATATTTATACTTTATGTTATAAATATATTATTACATTAATAATAGTATAATTAATAATATTTCTTAATAATTAATAAGCATATTATTAATTATCAATGTAGTAGAATGTCTTTCTGATGCTTCCCAAACATCAACATTTCACATCTATCCCATTGAATTCCTCTTTTTGTACTGATCATAGTGGT
Source organism: Picea mariana (assembly GCA_032191745.1). Classification (NCBI taxonomy): domain Eukaryota; kingdom Viridiplantae; phylum Streptophyta; class Pinopsida; order Pinales; family Pinaceae; genus Picea; species Picea mariana. Next base: position 65,283 of record JASDQU010682840.1, read on the forward strand.
ACCATTCACTAGTAACCCCTTTCAGTGCGGTCCCACTTTCCTCCCTGTCTCATCCCCTTGACCCACACTCGTAGCCAAGATTGGGAACAACATCTCACCGCCTTGGACAAATCTAATGACCAAACCCGGATTGATATTTCTTCCATTAATTCTAGTATTAGTAACCTCAACTTCCATCTTGCTCCACTTGAATCACTTCCCACATTCATCACTCAATCGATCATCATGTGTCAGCAATGTCAGGACATAGTGAACAATTTGACAACCTTCTTTAAGCCCACCCTAGATCCATTCTCTTCTTCCACACCTTATAACCTTGAAGGTCCTGAATCATATCAATCAACCTCTTTTCCTTCCAACCACTTCTGCAGGACCTACGTCCCCCTCGTGTGGAGGTAATAAAATTTGATGGCTCAGATCCCACAGGTTGGGTCACTCAAATGAAACACTATTTCTATTTGTACGAGATTACTGATGACTTTTCCAAACTCAGGTATGGTGTTCTCCATCTAGATCCAGAATGTTGGCAATGGTGGTAATGGAGAAAAAATTCCCACCAAGGGTATGTGGCATATACACAATTTGTTGCATATCTTTATGAACGCTTTGACACTGACACACACCATTTAGGCCATTTGACCAAGTTGAAAATATCTGGCACAGTGGAATGGAATGTCTGATTCTTTTGAGCACATGGAATGTTTGGCACAGATACTTTTGAGCACCTTCATTTTCACATGGAGGGAATGTCTTATTCTTTTTTCCGAGAATTATTTATCAATGGGTTCAGGGATGCAATTCATGCCCATGTCCTCATGGATGACCCTCAACGTTGGGTGGAAGATACTAAAATAGATAAGGAAGCATAACAATTTGTGTCTTCTCAATTCAGAAAACCCTCCTTTGTTCCCCTCCCTAAACCCACTGTTCTAACCCCTCCTTCCACTCCACTGAAGATATAGAAATTGACCAGGGCATAAATGGTTGAATTCAAACTCAAGAGCCTTTATTATAATTGTGATGACAAATAATTTTTGGGGCACAAGTGTAAGGAACAAAAGATTTTTGTGGCCATATTTGAGGATGTTTCATAAGAAGTGGTCTAGCCCCTCCCCGTGGTTGAGTTAGCAGAGCCAACTAATATTATTCCCCCCTTGTACCCTCCACAATTTGAACCAATTATTTCACTCAATGCTCTCACTGGATTCTCTTCTCCTCAAACCCTCAGGCTAATTGGTTACATTAAGCAGCGAAAGGTCATCATCCTCATTGACAGTGGCAACACCCATAATTTTATCCACCACTGCATTTCCCAAGAAACTAATTGCTATATATGTGCAGTCAACAACTTTCAAATCATGATTGCCAATGGAGGTTTCAAGAAATGTGGGGGGAATTGCGAAAACATGTGTCGCTAAATTGGCCAGTACCACATGAAATATCATATGGTTGTTATCTACATGGGTGGTTGCAACATTGTACTTGGTGCAAAATGGTTACGGACTCTTGGTTCCATCCTCGTGGATTTTAAGGAATTAACCATGCAATTTAGCTAGGAGGGCCAACAGTATAAGTTCCAAAGCATCACCATCGTCTCCCTTCAAATCATTAGTTCCCTTCTAATGGAAAATATCCTCAAGAAAGGTCATTCTGAAATTATTGCACAATTCCATTCCATTCACTCCACTGAGACACCCTTTGTGCATCCTGACCTCCAAGCGATCCTCTCCAAACATCAAGTTCTTTTTTCCACTCACGAAGGAATTTCCTATTCCCATGGTGTTCATGATCATTCCATTCCCCTAGTACCCAACAACTTAAGAAATAAGGCTCTTGGTGCATGTATCCTAAATTTCATGCCCTCAACAAACTCACCATAAAAGAAACATTTCCCATCCCTGTCATTGATGATATTTGGATGAATTAAGTGGGGCCCAATTATTTACTAAACTTAATCTTCGTTCTGCCTACCATCAAATATGTATGAAAGAGCTAGCCATTCCTAAGACTTATTTTCGAACTCATGAGGGACACTATGAGCTCTTGGTCATGCCCTTTGGTTTGTGTAATGCTCTGTCCACTTTCCAGAACCTCATGAATCATGTCTTTCATCCTTTCATCCATCATTTTGTCTTAGTTTTCTTTGATGATATTATCATCTATAGTAAAACACGGACAACCCATATTTCCCATGTGGATCAAGTTTTTCATCTACTCTCTCAACACCAAATTTTCCTCAAATAATATAAATGTGCTTTTGGAGCCTCAAAAGTGGAATAATTGGGTCATATTGTTGGCAAGGATGGTGTCAGGGTGGATCCTAAAGAAAATTGAAGCTATGAAGGATTGGCCTCATCCCAAGAATCTCAAGAGATTGTGTGGGTTTCTCGGTTTAACAGGTTATTATCGCAGGTTTGTTAATAATTATGGCAAAAATGTGATGCCTCTTACTTGTTGATTAATTGGGTTGGTTTTCATTAATGTCAACCCTTGAAGCAAGTCTGGTAGAAAATTCTAGTAGCCCCAACAATATTGTTATCACTGAAATTTCGTCCGCAAATGGTTACAAGAATTCAACATCGCCAAACAGTTATGAGGTCACCCATGGACCAATATTACCACAAAAGAATTTCCAAAGGGTAAAAAAACTATGCAACCAATGCTAAAATTAAAGTGTGCTATGACAACACAGAGAGCGCGTGCACATGTGCGAAACAGAAATGTAGAAAAAGCGCACATGCGCTCGATACGCGTCTGTGGTCGCAAAAAGCTGTGCACATGTGAGAACGGTGCATTTATGAGAGTGGTCGTCCTCCCACCCACTTCTGGTTCATCTCCCAAGTTGATTTGACACTCAAATCTGGGCTGGATCTGACTAGGTGGCTGGTCAAAGACCTAGAAATGCCCTAATTAGCATCTTTACACACTACAAGCTGGTTGCACAATACCTCAAAGAGGTGCTATAAAAAGCCCATAGATGCACTTCATTTTTCAAGGAATTTTATAGAAAAGTTATGCTGCCACTATTCTCTTGAGGAATCCTCTATTCTCATCAAGAGTATACTAGTAGCATTGCATTGGGCAATCCATCTCACCCCTTGAGTGGATTTGTAAGGAATTATTTCACCATTTTCATTTTCAAAGTTGTAAGAAGAGCTTATTTGTGGGGGTCCAAGAGCCCTCCCTTGGAGGAATAAGGGACTCATAGTCCTCTTTCTTCTCGATGTTTTCTTTCACTAATATCAGCCTTATCATTGGTGACATGGGTCTTATTGTTTTTTTTGTCCTTATGTCCCTATGTTCATTAGTTTAGTTGTTATTTTATTTCTTAGTTTAATTCTTAATTGTTCTTTTGTATTACTTTCTCTAACCCTTTTCCTTACAGCTTCCCTGCTTAGCAAACCCAACTAAGCTTGCAAGCACCTTTGTTTTGCTCACTAAGGTGACGAAAGAGGAGCAACAGATTAGCGACTCCATGGGGGAAAGGTATCAATTTCCTACCCCATTTGGGTTTTTCTAGCTCTTCTTTTGGTTTATTTAACTTGCAGCTGCATTAACCAGCCCAAGCTGACCTGCTAAACATCCAATTCCAAGTTGAATTGGGAGAATTCTATTCGAATTTTTTCTTCACGGCCATGTGTCTATTGTGCGTGGGTTTTTTGGCCCACGGATGCGCATCGTGCGCACATGCGTCTAAATCATAGTTTTGTGCTGCGTACCTGTGCCCATAAGCTCATTTTGGTCTGCGCACGGGTGCTCAATCCGCCTCTATCTCCACTAAGCCCCACACACCTGTGCATAAAACTATACATTTTAAGGTTTGTTGTGATTTGGGGAAGGTCCCTAGCCTTCTTAAAAGTGATTTCATGCATGTTTTAAAGCTGCACCACACTTAGTTCCCTATTCATATAAAGGGATTAGTCAAAACACATAGGAACTTAGAGGGTTTAAAATCATTTTTCCTCTTTTTCCTTTCATTTTGCCACATGGATGGATTGCTTTGACTAAAGGTATAAGTTATATTCATTTGCAAACACATCTAACTTGCATTGGGACTAGAATTCGGATAGCAATCGCTTAGTATGCTCTTCTCTCGCGCCTCCAAGCGATCTTGAGAATCAGAAAAAGATTGTAGGACAATTTCATCTTCCTTAAAAAGATTAAAACCTTTAGGAGAGGACAACAACCCCTCTTGGGACTCCTCTTAGTTTATTTTTCAAACACATCTTAAGATTGTAATGGGCCCATACATGCCCACATGCTACAAAGATAGGAAAGTGTTGAAATTTGCTTTCTTAGATCAAATCACTAGGGAAGCTTAAAGGTTTGTAATGGGCCCATACATGCCCACATGATCACAATCTAGGATAGTTTCAAAGATTTTCTTATATTAAATCACAATAGGGAGTTAAAGGAATAGTAACGGACCCACATGTCCACATGATAGCTTCCTAGGGACTTTTGAATTACGCAAGGTTGTACCAAAGGCATTTAGTTAAATAGGTAATCAACACTTGTAAGGACCAAGCGAAGTCCACATGCAGCAAGGTCACACCTAATTCATTAAAACATTGACACACTTTCACTCATTTACACACAAAAGTCACTTATCACTCACATAGTTTTCTTCTCGAAACGCGGAGGTCAAAGTAAGTTTCCTCCAAAGGGATTCTGAAACACCCCACCCTTTTCTTGACGAAACTATCCACTACCATTTAATTTCAAGGAGGTTGGTTCACACCCCCAATCTCTCAAACAACCACATCTGAAATCTTTCTAAAAACTCACTAAGTTTTCCTCACAGGAGGTGCCAAAAGAAATTTTTTAGTCTAGGTAGGATTTCATGGATAGGCATCCAAATAACTCCCCGTTATCTGGTTCTCTCATTATCAAAACAATAGAAGTTGTCAAATAGGGAACTGAAAATCCTCCAAGTCAAGTGTTTCTAACACCATAAGGCAGGGAGATACCCGTGAAGGGTTGAAGGCCGAGGTCCGGTTTTTCTATGCGTCCCCCCTTAAGGCACCCACCTCTTGGACGGGATCCAGCCCGTGACCCATTTCTTAGGCCGAAAATCTAAATGCCTCACTTTGACCGAGTTACCTAGTGACCAAATTTTAGGACATTTAGCCAGGTGGAAATTGTGGGCTGCAATTGCACCTTGATCGGATTTTGTGTGGCTATTGGGAAATATCACCATCTCTTTCTGGATATGCCCCCTCTACCCCTCATTATAACCGATTATTTCATTCTTTACTAGTTTCTCTTCCAGTGACTTCAGACCCCACTGTTGAGTACTATTGGAAGGTCCAGTGCTATTTGAGAGGAAGGATGTTACATCTTTTAGGACACGAGCATTTGTTTTCTTTGATTTCCCACGCGGACAAAACCCCCTTATCCACATATATGCTACTTTTAATTTATGTATGATGCAGTCCTGATTACATGTTGATTTTGATATATATTGTGCTAAGTTCAAAAAATTACAACAAAGGCTTTTGCTTATTTATTACTCTCACCACCATTTGCGCACATTCACTCAGCTAGTCGGACATCATAGGGGACCCACATAATCCCCATCATTCCAGATGCTTGCTAAACCTCCCTCCTATCTTAGGGGGAGTGTCTGGTCTTGCCCACTCATAGACACCACCTTCTCACACTCCAGTGAGTGCCACTGTCTTAGGATCAACTTTTCTTGGTTCTACATTACTTGGGTCCACTTCCCAAGGTCCTCCGTCCACTCGCTCTCCTTTACACGGAAGTCGGTGGCCAACTTCCTCTCAAGGGGGAAGTACCAACCTGTTAGTAACATTTCTCGTCTAAGGCACAAAAGTACCCAGACCTGCAGGTTGTGCGGGAAGCGCCCAAGCGCAGCACGAAGGAATCTCTTTTTTTGGTTTTGAGCAAGCGAGCGGGTGAATTTTTATCATCGACAGTCCAAATTCATCCACGGAAAAATATTGACAGTCATCGGGTTTTCAGGGCTATCAAATTTGCCTAGGATTTAGCCTAAGAGGCAGTGCCCATAATTCAAAATAGATATGGATCGTCTGATCCCCTTGGGACAGGTGGCATCCAGTCGGCATATTGGGTATCGGAGTTTTGGGAAACTCAGGACCTCCCATTCATAGCAGCTGAGATTGTTGACTAGCGAAAGGCCGAAAGCACCATTAACGGTAGCCGCAAGGTCACAGCCCGTGGTAGCCTGGGAAATGAAAAAGCTGCGCAAAGGGGTCCAAAGGCATCGGGCCGAGTCGCCGAAAGGTTCATCGCGTTCTCCGAGCACCATTGATCCGATCTCAAGATTGGTTTCCGCCTAAAAGTAAATGAAGGTAAGGAACAGGTGGGTGAAACCTCCCTTCATGCATTAAGTGAAAGATATGGGGAGCCTGGCCAGTGGTCTGCTCGAGAGGGTCCTACGTACCCGCTTCTCTAGAGAAGGCCATGCCGAGTCCTCGACCAGCCAGAGAATTCTACACACTCCAACACAGCTCTTAATGGCTCAGCTACTTCTCTCACAGGAGCCATGGGTGGATAGGGTGGCGTCTGACAGGGATCATCCGTCCGAATTTGGCTGAGAAGACACCAAGCTGTGATCATTGTACGCGCCGCTGCTGGGTGATTTTTCTGAGTATATAGACTCAATTTTTGTATTTTGAAAAGCATCAATGGTTGAGAAAGACTCTCAGTTGTAAAAACTTTAATGAAGAACTATTTTCTAGTTATTTCTGGACTCTTGAGACTTCTTGCCTGATGAATGTCAGTTTCTTTCATGTCTTTGTCTACACTGTATTAGAGAAGCTCAGAATTGGAGGATCCAGTCGGGTTGTGACTGTTATAGGATGATGTATGTTGGATCACTGTAACAGTTATGTTGTTCTAAAAAGTTTCTGTGAACTTCTTAGTGCTGAATGACTTAGAATTGGAGGATCCAATCAAGTCTTCCCTTCAGTTTCCTGAAGCTCTGAACCAAGAGGATCTTGTACTCAGAGTTTTTCCTCTACGAACTACCGAAAGGCTTGTTGCCTGAGGTAGTTTGTTCATTCTTCTCCTAATTCTTCCACCTGTCCATCCTTAAGTCGAATCCCTGACTGAAGTTAGATCAAGACCTCATTTGTTCCTTTCATACCAAACCCAGTCCCTGAGTTGGAGCAATATCTCCTTGAGTCTCTACCCATTTGATCACCCGCAAAAAAATATCGTGACATAAAACTGATGGGCGTTGGGCTCTGCTCCTGTAATCAATCCAGGAGTGACTTCCAACGCTAACATTTCTGGCACCGTTGCTGGGGATGAAGTTGAATATTTTCCCCGAGATTGAATGACAATGATTAACTGATTCTGAAGGTGCATCGGATATCAGAATTATCAAGATTGCTACTATGCACCTGGTGACTCCATTGTGACGACTCCACTGTGGCGAACTGGCTGTGTTAATTGTGGCTTTCATAGGTATACACACGCGGTCTCATCCACAGCTGCCTCTAAAAGGCCCCTGAAGAAGAAGCTTCCATCGTCGAACCATGTAATTTGCCATCTCCTTTTGTAAGAACTCTATTTTCTCCTTCTCAGATTCTTGACCGACCTCCTTCAGAGGTTTCCCGTTTCCTGAATTTCGGGAGCGTCCCTGCTGAGTTTTCCCCTCCTAGTCTGGGATTGGAGAGAGAAATCCTTGTCACTCCCCTCTCCTCCGAAGTTGTACCCTAGCGTAGACCCAGAACAACAGAAGATTCCCCCACACCTAATTTAACCACTCCTGTGCAAAGAGGAGCACCCGCTGAATTGAGCTCGTTAGCCTTCTCCTTGAATCCTGTCTTGTTTCCCACTCCACTTCGAGACTCATTCTCAGTAACCCCCTTGGGAACTCCTTCTCCTCCAAATTATCCTCCACCTAATATTCCTATGGCTAGTGCTAATCCCCCTCTGAATAGAATGGATGCCATAGTTGCTGCTAGGTATGCTCCCTTAATCCTACCACATCCCACGAATCCTCTCCCTGCTGGAGATTACTTGAAATATATGCCCAAGATCACGGGGGAAGGGGACGTAACCACGGAAGAGCACCTAGCTTATTTCTACAGTTATGCAGACAACCTGAACATCAAAAATGAATATGTCTGGATGAGGGTTTTTGTCCAGAGCCTAGATGGTGAGGTAAGGAAATGGTTTAGAGGATTAGCTCCCGAATCTATTGCTGGAATTGAAGCCTTGGATAGTGCCTTCCTGAGGCAGTGGAGAGATAGGAAGGACTTTATGTATTACAAGACAGAGTTCGGGTCTTTGAAGAAGATGGAAGGGGAGTCTATCTCTGACTTCTCCAAAAGATTCAATAAGATGTATAATAAGATTCCTGATGAAATAAAGCCCTCAGAAGCCTCGGCTAAGATTTCTTATGCTAGTGCGTTTGGCCCAGATTTCTGTCTTTTGTTGAGAGAAAGAAGAGCCGCCTCCTTAGCTCAATTGCAATACGCGGCCATAGAAGTGAAATCCAATGTATTAGCAGCTGATAGGTTGAGGAACGAGGTTGATGTGGGCAGGAGAAAGGGAAGAGATGAAGCCTCAACTTTTGGCCCGATAGTGCCCCACCCTCAAGTGGATGAACTGACCAAGACGGTGAAATCTCTGTCTGTAGAGATGGAGAGAATGAAGGTGGAAGGGAGGAAAGCATACAAGGGCCCTCACAACGCTGAAAACAAAGGAGATTTCAGGAGACCAAGCAATATTGCTCCCCCGACTGTGCAAAGAGAAAGGGGGAGAGACAGAGATGACTAGAAAATTCAGGCCCCTTTTCAAAACAACTTTATGGCCGAGGAAGAAGAAGGGGGAACAGACGAGCTTGATCCCTAGATCCATTGCTTCGGGGACACTCCCCCTTTTCCTCATCTCACTCAATCAGCATACGAGGAATCTCTCATGCACAGTCAGCTAAATGAATTGAGCAGGGCTGGCAAGGCTAGTGGCAACCAAGGAAGATATGATCTGAGGTCTAAGAAGAAGACAATTACACCTGATATTCCTGAGTAGTCCACTAGAATAGAGTAGTCCACTAGAACAGAGAAGCCTTATTATGAAGCTGCAGACATTCACAGAGGTAATAAGCCCCGACCCCTCTCTCCCATAGTCGAGAATCATGTCCCTGAAATAAGAGAAATCCTGAATCTTTCATCCTCTTTTAATTTCGAGCATGAGATTCAAAATATCAGAATCCCTATGTCCCTAACTGAATTAATCAAATATGAAGGGTTCAAGAAATGCTTCTCTGAGCTTTTACAGTCTGAGACCTCATGTCTTCCCACGGACTCCATCAATTTACAAGATGAAAAACCTGCAGTTATTTTAGGTCCTATGGTAGAGGACAAGAATGACTCATTCCCCCCCTTCTACACTTCCTTGAACATACAAGACAAGGTACTGCACAACTGCTTGATGGATTCGGGGGCTTCACATAAGCTCATGCCAAAAATGGTCATGGAAGAATTGGGGCTAGAAGTCACCCAAGCCTATCATGACCTCTATTCCTTTGACTCCAGAAAGGTTCAGTGTCTAGGAGTCATCAAAGACCTGGTCGTCACCTTGTTTCAGTTGCCCATGAAAAGTGTGGTCATGGATATTGTAGTGGCCGATGTCCCCCTCAAGTTTGGTATGTTGTTATCAAGATATTGGATAAAAATACTGGGGGGAACCTTGTAGATGGACCTCACATATGATACTATTCCGGTGTTTGGAGGAGAGCATAGAAGACTATATAGGGAAGCCCAAATGGCCTATATAATTAGCGATGAGGCCAACCCTACCAACCGTCCTATTTTTGCCTTAGACACTGATTTAGGGTCCAGTGTGCTACAACTCACCAAAATTCTCAAACCTCCTCTTAAACTCAGAAATAAGCCCACCATTTCCCCTGGATTTCCTCCCTCCATCACCCAGGTTTGGAAAATGTTCTTTGACGGAGCCTGTTCCAGGGAAGGCGCTGGAGTTGGGGTGTTTTTTGTGTCACCTGCTCAAGAGGCCATATCTCTGTCATACAAATTAGAATTTGAAGCTACCAACAACGTGGTAGAATATGAAGCTCTTATCCTAGGATTAAGGGCTGCAAGGAAATGGGAATTCAGGAAGTAGCATTGTTCGGAGATGCAGAGTTGGTGGTCCAGCAGATTAGGAACGCTTATCAAGCCAAGCATTCTCGGATCAGAAGCTACATAAATGAGGTGTGGGACCTAGTTGACAGTTTCTTCTCGGCATTCAACATCTCTTTTGTCCCAAGAGAGAAGAACACAGTGGCAGACTCCTTGGCTACATCAGCAAGCAGTTTCAAAGTACCCTTGCCGCCCAAGTTTAGATATGATGTAGAAGTAAAATACAGGCCCTCCATACCTGACAATGTTAAGCATTGGAAGGTATTCAAGGATGACCTTGAGATCAAGAAGTTCTTGGATACTGTCGAGGAATTTTCAGAAATGCATATCGGCCAAGACGCTGCCACAAAGGAAGAGCTCGATGGGGGTGATTTTCTGAATAAGACTATAGAGCATAACATTGTATTGCTGCCCAACAATCATATTCCAAGAGGATTGGTTCCTTTGGAAAGGTTGTTTGACAGAAATGATGTGTCATTAAAGGGGAATATCTCAGAGGATGATGCTAGTACTACTCAGTGAAACATTTCCACTGAGAGTGAGCCCAAGTTTGTCAAATTGTCCAGGAGTCTGACCGAGGCACAGAGGTCCGAATACATTGGAATCTTGGGGGAATTTGCTGATGTTTTCACCTGGACATATGAGGACCTCAAAACGTATGATACTGCTGTCATCGAGCATAAAATCCCATTGAAAGCGAACGCAAATCCATTTAGGTAGAAGCTGAGACAGATCAATCCTATGCTGCTGCCTATCATGGAAAGGGAAGTGAAGAAGCTGCTTCAATCTCAGATCATTGTACCACTAAGATATTCAGAGTGGGTGGCCAACTTGGTGTTGGTAAGGAAAAAGAGTGGAGAGATCCAGCTCTGTGTGGACTTTAGAAATCTGAACAGGAGCTCACGAAAGGATAACTACCCCTTACCGAATATGGAACATATACTGCAGAGGGTAACAGGAGCTTCCAGGATGTCCATGATTGATGGCTTCTCCGGCTACAATCAAGTCTCTGTTCTGCCTGAGGACAGGTAAAAGATGACATTTACCACTCCATGGGGCACATTCATGTATCCCAAGATGCCGTTTGGATTAATGAATGCAGGGGTGACATTTCAGCGTGCCATGGACATTTCTTTCGTTGGGGAAAAGGATAAATTTGTGGTCATATATTTGGATGACATCACAGTGTTTTCAAAATCTGATAAGGAACACCGTTGTCATCTCAGGAAGGTTTTTCTGAAATGCAGGAGTTTTGGAATTTCATTAAATCCCAAGAAGTCTTTGTTCACCATGCAGGAGGGGAAGTTACTAGGCCACATAGTATCAGCGGAAGGAGTCAGGATTGACCCTAGCATAGTTGAGGCAATACAAGCCTTATCAATCCTGAGGTCCAAGAAGGAGGTCCAATCCTTCCTTGGTAAGATTAATTTTCTGAGGAGGTTTGTGCCAAACTTTGCTGAGGAGGTAAAACTCATAACAACCATGCTAAGGAAAGGAAATGAAGTGAGGTGGACTTTTGAATCATGAAGTTCCTTTGAGAAAATAAAGAAGGCCCTGTCTGAATCCCCTGTGCTTATCAGTCCCGATTACTCAAAGGATTTCCTTATTTTCTCCTTTGCTTCACCTGACACTGTAGCCGTTGTTTTATTACAGATAAACAAGGATGGGCTAGAGCAGCCTATTACCTATTTCAGTCGAGCATTGAGGGATGCCGAAGTCAGGTACGACACTATGGAGAAGCAGGCCTATGCCCTGGTAAAGGCTCTCAAGGCATTTAGAGTCTATGTCCTGCAATCAAAAATCATCGCTTATGTCTCCTCAGCTACTGTTAAAGACATTCTTATTCAGCTTGACATAGACAGGAAAAGGAGTAAATGGATGGCCAAGATTCTGGAATTTGACTTGGAAATAAATCCCACCAAATTGATCAAAGGTCAAGGTCTGGCCAAGTTGTTGGCTGAAGCAAATTGCCAAGCTCTGGGGGTAAGTTTCATAAATGAATGCTCAGGAGTTCAGCAGGGTTGGCTGTCTGAAAGAGACCCTCAAAGGGAGCCCCCATTGGCTTGATGTCCTTGGTATAAGGATTTCATATACTTTTTGCAAGAGTTGCAGCCTCCAGACGGCCTGCAAAGAAACAAAGCAAGAGCTCTGAAGCTCAAGGCAGTCAAATACTGCCCGATCGATCAAGTGTTATACTGGAAAGACCCCCCAGGGGTGTTTTTAAAATGCATGAATTCACAAGAGGCCGAAATGATCATGGCTAAATTTCACAGTGGCCTGTGTGGAGGGCACCATTTCTGGAAAGCCACAGGCCACAAAATCCTTAGGGCTGGATACTACTGGCTGACCATGTTCATTGATGTCTGCAGGAGGGTCAGAGCCTACATAAAATGTCAAAAACTTGCAGGGAAGCAACAGCTCAGGTCTCTGTCGTTAAAGTCGGTGGAGGTTTCAAGACCTTTCCAGCAATGGGGCCTAGATTTCATTGGAGAAATTCACCTGGCTTCCAGTGGGCAACATAGATGGATCCTGACTACTACATATTTCTTTACCAAGTGGATTGAAGCCATCCCTACCAGGAGTGCTTCCCACAAGGTAATCATTGGATTCCTAAAAGATCTCGTCACAAGATTCGGCTGCCCAAGTAAGATTGTCACTGATAACATAGCCGCTTTCAATGCTGAGCCGTTAGTCAAGTTCTGTGAGCAGTTCAGGATCACACTGATTCACTCCACCCCATATTATCCACAGGGAAACGACTTAGCAGAATCCTCCAACAGGAGTCTGATAAGGATCATCAAAAGATTGTTGGAAGATAACAAGAAGGCCTGGCATTCAAGATTAAAGTTTGCTCTATGGGCCGATCGAGTAGCCATGAAGAGATCTATCGGTGTTTCTCCTTTCCAATTAGTCTATGGAGCGGAGGTTGTTTTCCCTGCTCATTTAGCCATTCCTGTAGAAAAATTCCTCCAAGACCATCAGGAGGAACCTAATGACATGATCAGAATAATTCATCAGCTAGTGGAAGTCCAGCAGGTCAGGGAGCAGGCAATGGACAGGATTCAGGACCATCAGTAAAGGATCAAATAGGTTTTCAATAAGAAGGCCAAGAAGGACGGATTTCGGATAGGAGACCTGGTGATGAAATGGGATGCTCCTAAACAAGACAAGGGAAAACATGGAAAATTTGAAGCCCTATGGATCGGGCCTTTCAAAATCACCGAGGCTTTCTCAAATAATACATATTGGCTGCAGGATTTGAAGGGTGAAGAAGTTTTCAGCGGCCCAGTAAATGGGCATTTTCTTAAAAAGTGTTTTGTCTCAGCCATCCATGGCTCCTATGTTTTGTAAATACTGTCCTCTCTGTTCTTTGTTTTTACTTTTGTTGATTCGGCTTAATAAATGACTCCACAGCCCAACAACAAGGCACTGGAACTGCAAGTGAGTCCTTAGTGAATCACAGGGACGACTCTATCCCCTATGGAGCCTAATGTTAGTAACATTTCTTGTCTAAGGCACAAAAGTACCCAGACCTGCAGGTTGCGCGGGAAGCGCCCAAGCACAGCACGAAGGAATCTATTTTTCCGGTTTTGAGCAAGTGAGTGGGCAAATTTTTATCGTCGGAGGTCCAGATTCATCCACAGAAGCAGATCGACAGTCATCGAGTTTTCGGGGCTGTCAAAGTTTCCCAGGATTTATCCTAAGAGGTAGTGCTCATAATTCAAAATAGATCTGGTTCGTCCGATCCCCTCGGGACAGGTGGCATCCGGTCGGCATATCGAGTATCGGAGTTTTGGGAAACTTGGGACCTCCCATTCATAGCAGCAGAGATTGTCGACTAGCAAAAGATTGAAAGCACCTTTAATGGTAGCCACAAGGTCACAGCCCGTGGTCGCCTGGGAAATGAAAAAGTTGTGCAAAGGGGGCCAAAGGCATCGGGCCCAGTCACCGAAAGGTTCATCATGTTCTCAGGGTGCCATTGATCTGATCTCAAGACTGGTTTCTACCTAAAAGTAAATGAAGGTAAGGAACAGGTGGGTGAAACCTCCCTTCATGCATTAAGTGCAAGATATGGGGAGCCTGGCCAGTGGTCTCATCGAGAGGGTCCTGCGTACCCGCTTCTCCAGAGAAGGCCATGCCGAGTCCTCGACCAGCCAGAGAAGTCTACACACTCCAACGTGGCTCTTAATGGCTCAGCTACTTCTCTCGCAGAAGCCATGGGTAGATAGGGTGGTGTCTGATAGGGATCATCCGTCTGAATTTGGTTGAGATGACACCAAGTTGTGATGATTGTACACGCCGCTGCTGGGCGAGTTTTTTGAGTATATAGACTCAATTTTTGTATATTGAAAAGAATCAATGGTTGAGCAAGACTCCCAGTTGTAGAAACTTTAATGAAGAACTATTTTCTGGTTATTTCTGGACTCTTGAGACTTCTTGCCTAATGAATGTCAGTTTCTTTCATGTCTTTGTCTACACTGTATTAGAGCAGCTTAGAATTGGAGGATCTAGTCGGGTTGTGACTGTTATAGGATGATGTATGTTGGATCATTGTAACAGTTATGTTGTTTTAAACAGTCTCTGTGAACTTCTTAGCATTGAACGACTTGGAATTGGAGGATCCGGTCAAGTCTTCCCTTCAGTTTCCTGAAGCCCTGAACCAAGAGAATCTTTTACTCAGAGTTTTTCCTCTACGAACTACCGAAAGGCCTGTTGCCTGAGGTAGTTTGTTCATCCTTCTCCTAAGTCTTCCACCTGTCCATCCTTAAATCGACTCTTTGACTGAAGTTAGATCAAGATCTCATTTGTTCCTTTCGTACCAGACCCAGTCCTTGAGTTGGAGCAATATCTCCTCGAGTCTTTACCCATTTGATCACCCGCAAAAAACTATCGTGACATAAAACTGATGGGCATTGGGCTCTGCTCCTACAAGCAATCCAGGAGCGACTTCTAGCGCTAACACAACCCACCTAGCCCCCCTCAAGGGTATGGATTATAGAACACTCACACCATGGCTGGAGCTAATCCTCCAACCCTCCTGATGCCATATTTGGCCTCTCTCAACATACCCGATCTAAGCAAACTCACCAATGATCCTATATTGCATGACCCCACATGGCCTACAATGCCCACGAAACTACCTTTGGACATCCCAAAGTTTGAAGGAAAAGCAAGAGATGACCTTGCCAATCATGTCATGACTTTCCACCTATGGTGCTCTTCAAATATCATTATGGATGATTCTATCAGAATTAGATTATTTCAATGCACACTCATTGGCCCATCAGCCAAATGGTATGTAGATGAAAAATCGGGGTCCCATGCAACTTTTGACTCCTTGGCCAAAGCATTCTTGACCTTCTTCCAATTACCAATCCTCCACGACAATGGTCTTGAATTACTCTCTAACTTCAAACAAACCTCATCCACACATATTGCTGATCACATTCACAAGTGGAGTAGATGACGTAGTTTGTGCAAAGAAGAAACCACCAAACAACAGTGTCTTGGCTGGTTTCTTAGATCACTTGTCTCTCTCCTCGGTAAGGATGTAGCTTCCACCTTCCCTCGATCAGAAGAAGAAGTCATCAGTAAGGCTCAACAATACGACCTCATCTATTCATAGTTAGGGTACTTATACATTGTACTTCCTGTTCTGCCCAAACCCATACCATTTGGCCAAGACAAACCCAAGATGTCTCACTCAGCAGATGGACTGATTGGTAATACCACTCATCATGGTCCACAACCCCAACAACCACCAATGTATGGTACACCTCAATATCCACCGGCATATGGGGGCACCTCATATTACCCCCCACCCCCTTATCAACAACCATACCCTATTGCTATGCCTCCATGCATCAGTGGGCCACTGCCGACACCCCCCATACACCCACCTATTCAAACAAGTTCTGGTACCCCCTTACCTCAGCTTCTAGTCTTAGTGAAGGTGCCACACCTTCTTATGTACCTTACAGATCGGTACCCCCATAGAATCCGTACTTTCCATTTCCTCGTCCCCCACAACCCATGGCTCCCCCACATGCTCACGATGGGGTGAATTTTGTTCAACCCTCTTTCACTTAACAATATAAAAATTTTGAACAGCTGAATACGGAAAATCTGACCCACCCATCGAATAATGCCAAAAAGAAAGGAATAAACAGGAACAATAACAATCCTGGTCAAGGCTAGAATCAACCCCAACAAAACCAACCTACTAGGGGCAACCAGAACCAAGGGAATCAGAACCCCCAGGGGGGCAATAACAACAGGTGTCAAGGGAGAAATAACAATACTTTCAAAACCAACTTCCCTTGTTCCCTTTACGGTGAGTTTGGTCATTATACTCATCATTTCCCCCAAATCGTTGATTTCAAATGGCTGAAAGACTCAGGCAATCTACCACATCCTCTAGCACTGCCTACCCCTCAACAGACCCCACAACAATACGTGCAACAACCCCCACTAGCCGTGCTACATAATCACATTCCACACCAAGGCATGATGAACACTCAACAAGAGATACAGCCTACCCCACCACAGTTGGGATAGTACCTCAATCCAAACAATCCAGCAAATCGTACGATCCTCCTCACCAGTGAGGAAGAAATCCTTCTGAAAACATGTAATCGTCAATACCATGCACCCGCTGAGTCTCCTCCCATTCCCCCAGAAACAATCCCTGCACCCCTGGGACCCCCGTTGGTGATCCCCCGCCCTAATGCAGAACCACCTCTTCGCATCCCTCGCATCCCATTGCGCAGGAATGTCCACAACCCATAGGCCATGGCAGCCCATAATTACAGTTTGGTTGATGAATTAGCACAGTCCTCGGCCGCCATGTCAGTCTTAGAGGTCCTTCAAACTTGTCCCACTCAGTGGTAATCATTACTTCCTGCCTTGGGGATAGTCGACCCCGCAGATACTCGCCTCATCACATTTGATCTCGATAGCGGCGAACCTCGACTCCCCACTCTAATCGCTTTTTAAATACCAGTGAAAATTYAGAACATAAAAGTTCATTGGTGCATCATCGACGAAGGTGCATCCACATGCATTATGTCCAAATATGTATGGTAGAAACTTGGTTCCCCCAAACTCATACCATCTGCCATTACCTTAAGAGATTATGATGAATGACCATCATCTCCTGAAGGAMTCTTACAAAATGTCCCCATAGAAATCGAGGGAAAAACCATTCTCATCGACATTGAAGTTATCAACACCCCACTTGATTACAATATCTTGTTTGGTCATAGCTACATGTATGCCATGATGGTAGTTGCCTCTTCCATCTTTCGAACCATGATGTTCCCCCATAACAGGAAGATCATTACCATTGACTAGGTCTCACATTATGAGCCTAACCATTCTACCAACATCGATAACATGCTCCCTCTCATCCACACTAATTCGGAGGCATACCCACTCATCGAAATGGGGCCTAAAATTTTCAAAGACGCATCATTGTTAGGAACTTACCATAGAGCACCACCGCTCCTTCATCCTTCCAATCAAGTCTATGTCATCTCGTCCAACGAAACTGATATCGAAGATACCCTTCCTCCTCGGGAGGCTTCTATCATATCTGAAATCCCACTAGTCGCAGAGCTCCCCCCCCATGAGCCTCTTTTGAACTCATCGACTCCTCCAGTCCATGATTCCACCTCTCCCCAAGATCATATCCCAGTTTGGGAGACAGTTCCCCAAGCCATTACTCAAATCCCCTTCTTTTACCCTCCACCAGGCGTCCAAGCCTTCCAGGTAGCCGCAACACTTACCCTCCCTAATATGGTGATAGAAATTCCATTTTGGTATCTACATCCACCAGAGATAGTCCCCCGACCATCCCTTCCCCCAAAAATGGAAGGAATCCCAATGACGATTCCCATACTTACCCCCACTCACTACCCTCCCCGCCATAGCTGGGGGTAGGCGAAAGAAGAAGGAGCCCATAGCTCCACTTCCCCCGCATGTCCAACCTCCTTGCACGCTATGGGAGAAAGATTGCCATCAAACCAAAAACTACCCATCTCTACCAGAGTTACGTAACTTGATTCCACTCAATCAAACTCCTTCAACACTCGCCACTGTAGAAAGTACTGCCGCTACCACTCCTCACATAGGTAGTAAAGGGCTGCAAACCAAATTTTCTTGCGCCATATGTTCAGAATAAGTCCATTATACACACCACTTCCCAACACTGACATGTTTCTGGCAGACATTAGCCGTAGTACACCAAATCTTCCAAAACGAACCCAATCCAGCTACATCATCCCTACCAAAAATCACTGACATCCATTTTGTCACAATTTCAGTCAATGAACGTATGAGATGACCTTGCTCTCTATGTGAATCCTTAGATCATTTTACATACCATTGTCCTATGATCATGGAATACAGGCAACGCCGATTGACACTGATTCAAACTCCTGCACCCCCTACAGAATCGATGGTTGACCTTACCTCATCACTAGAGATTGTTCTTATCATCTCTCCTGAACCCGAGGCACTCACAACACCTCCATTGTTCTTGGATGACTTATTCGAGGATTCACCCCCAAATCCCTCCAATTCTCCCATCCATTTCCCTATGGAAATATTACACCCAACTACCACTGGTACACCTCAGTACTTCGATATTTGCTTTATGTCGAGTGAACCATCACAATCTCACTGCATCGTTCCCCATGCTTCTTTACCCAAAGACCACCACACGACGACAGTCACCGATATTGCTCTGTTAGACCCCTTGTATTCCTGCCAATTTCACTGTGATGAGGACATACTCGAGGAACTAAACACCCTCGACTACCCATGGGATGCGCTCCACCATATAGAGTTATTCTTTCCACAAGTAGCCTCCACGCCTCCTAACCCACACCCCATATACACAGTTGAAACCAAATATTTTATCCCATCAGGGCATATCGACTAGTTCAACAACCCCATTCCTACAACTGATGCTTTTGAATAAGGAAACATGGCCAACATTTCCCTGACCATCAGGCCTGATATTTCCATCAAAAATAGAGTCATCGAGGCAACCACCATTGGCGCCGCATGCACTCCTCAAGAACACCTTTTACTTACCCCTCCACCAAGGACATCCCATGCTACTACCACGTCATCAACCACATCCAAACAACATATACGAACCAATTTAACATGTGTCATATGTGCAGAATATGGCCATTACACTCATCATTTCCCATCTATCCCATACGTCCATCACACATTCACCGCGGAACGCCACACATATCCTCTTGAGCTTCCTCATGCACTCCATACCAATGCTCTCATGAATGTAATTCATTCATCAATCCTCGAGCCAAGGGGAGGTACATGTCCTCCCACCAAACTACCACCCGATCACCCATAGTGTCAGTGCAACTGGAATGGCATTATGGGCCCGTTGTCCATATCTAAGCCCTTTTTCCCAACTTTTATTTTTCTTGTAGGAGCCCATAAGTTCCGTTTTCCGAACCATCTTCGGCCACTTCCATAGTCATTTTCATTGGGTGATCATTTTCACTTTTCTCTGGTGGAGCATCCTTCCATGAAACACTCAGGTACGCATGCGCATGTTCAAAATTATCAAATACATGCTTCTATGATCGATTCTTTTCAGATATTGTTCACGTCAGGTATTTGGTTTTCATGTGTGCAAGTACTTGGTCATCGTACATCAATGCAACCCCTTCAGGTATATCATTAGCACTGGCATGTAATCATTCCCTCTGAATCTTAATTGCATCTCCAGTCACACCCTCTAACATTTGCCTCTAGGATCCCCATCTCCGGCTCTGCAGTATCGACACATCCATTGCATGTTAGGTACTATCACCCGGTATCACTCTTATCTACATGAGTTTTCCCATTCATAGCACCCTTTTTCACTTTGACACTCATGCTATTTTTCAACCCTTTAGGGATGGGAGTCCTGATAGTCTTACATCATGTTGTGAATTAGCCACATACTCCTTCTCCTCATTTTTGCTAAATTTCCCAAAGGAATCCTAGGTTCTATTTTGACTGCACCTCCGTAGTATCATGAACCCTCCATTTCATACACAATCATTTTTCCCCTCTGCCAATTTCCCTCCATGTCATCTACCTCATACAGAAACCCACCCATGGGGCCCACACCTTCCACTAGTTCTCCAAACTAAATGGCGCTCTCACTGGCCCAACCATATTCCACTGGGGCAGCCGTTTCTATATTTGTACACTCATCCCAAATTATTCTTTATTTATTGTACAAAATCCTTTATTTCCATACCTTTTTGTCGTCACCTTTGGTGACCTTCTTCCCTTTTTTGGAAAGCTCAACCCATGTCGCCCTTGGTTGGGGCACTCCTTATCATATACCCTTGTTAACATCATCCATATACTCTGAGCATTCCACGGGCCACTTACCTCTACCCTTTGAGTTTGTTCACATTGTCCTGCCTCTGGCACAACTTACCCCCCGTCTTGTTGTCCCCCTAACACTCGACTTAGTTGCACAGTTACGGCCACTTATACTTTGCATATACTCCCATCCACAGGCAGTCTTGAGTCTTCATACATCTTGACTTCGACCATGTACCTCCTCCAGTTCCTAAAATCACCTCATAGATTTCACGAAGCCCTTTTTCTTCTGGGAGTTGCATCCTCCTTTTGTCGACATCAGCACAATTTTCCAGAAGGGTGACAATATCTTGATTCTCATTACCTTTCCAATGAGAGATCTGGGACGGCACAGGGAGAACCAAAATTGTTCCCTATTGTCGTTGAACCCCGTAACATTTGACTTCAACACTTTCTCATGTTATGGTGGGTCCTACTTTGCAACTATTGCAGTTATTTCTCATTTTGCCGAAGACCTCTGAACTTGTTTAGGCTATCAAGGCCTCCCGCATCCGTGATCTCTTTTACAAATGTCACTGCCTGTTGTTTCGAGTATGTTCCTCCATAAATTGTCTTATGCCTTTATCATGTCCACCCCCGAGGGTGTTGCAGTTGTCTACATCAACACACCATTCCTTTTTGAGTTACATGACACGAGCATGGGGCATGCTTGCCTCGTTTGTACACAGTTTATTTTTACACACCTTATGGAAGGTTGGGTTCTACACATTCCCTTCTCCCTCCAACGGGCAGCTCTTGACAATCCCACTATTGCTCTCTCTTACAAAGGCACTCTGAGTAGAAGAAACATTGATGGATTTCAACTATACGTATGCTCCTAACCTCATCCATCAGGGGGCATCTGTTAGCACTGAAATTTCGTCCACAATGGTTACAAGAATTCAGCATCGCCAAACAGTTATGAGGTCACCTGTTAAGCCCTAATATTGGCTCATTACCCCTTGATTAGGGCACATTATATTAGTAATGTTATTTTATTGATGTTGGCTTTAGGCCATTAGTTGTAATTATACCTCCTAGTCTCCTATATATACCAAGGAGACATTTTCATTTTGAATCATCTTGTACTTGAACATTTAAGTGGGGTAAAAGGAGGTTTCCCCCTCGAAGAGGCTTATTATCTGAAATTATCACTTTTTCAAGGTGTTGAGTAATTTTCCTGAGGTATTTCTATGCTATATTGATGTTTGGTTCTTAACATATGGTATCAGAGCTCAAGGTCTTGGGTTTTCGCTGCTACATCTGAGACACCGTGGAATTTTCACTATAACTTTTTTTCTACAACGTTTCAGAAGGAACGGCTTGGAGGATATTTATTATATGGATCAAGGTTCGTTGGGTTCAAAATTCAGCTCCGGAGGCCTTATACTTTCGGAGATACAGCCTATAAAAGATAGGTTTCTGGAATCATCTTGAAATGATTCATTGCAGAATTTTCTCTATACATTTGTTTTTGTAATGTTTCAGACCCTGAACTCTAGAGGAAATTTACATACATTAGTAATGTATTTGTGGTAAAAATTTTAGCTTCTGTCTCATCTTAAATTTGTAGATACACCTTGTGTAAGATAGGGTATCTGACTAGTCCTATTGACTAGTCTCAAGAAGATGTTCCAGGTAAAACAATCATAAATTTTTGCTAGAGTATCCAAATTGAGTGGGACTAGTTTCATTGGATCATGGACAGTTTGTGTTATTTTGGGTGCGAGTTTCAGAATTTGATATCAAATATTTTGTGCGGGGCATGCTATACAAGTGAGATCTCATGAAAAGGCCAAAAATCGGCAAGTTGTGAGGAAGTTACCGTAAATTCCACTTGGCACATCCAATTTTAATCAGACCTATGGCATTGCAGAGAAGAAATATCAGGGAACTACCTAAAATAAAGTTTCATACCCAGAAGGGACGAAACTTGGGAGATAG
>JASDQU010682840.1:87863-104559 GCA_032191745.1 Picea mariana
CAAAATATTGGTACTATGGCATACAAATTGGAGATGCCTGCATCTTCACAAGTACACCCAGTTTTCCATGTTTCATGCTTAAAGAAGTTTATAGGTGACAAGATCCCAGTTCAAACTATATTGCCAGAAATTGATGAGGAAGGAAAAATCATACTGGAGCCTGAAGCCATCACTGACACAAGAATTCACCAGCTGAAGAATATATCCATTTCAGAGTATCTCATTAAATGGAAGAAACTACTATCTGAAGATTCCACTTGGGAAGATGAGTCTTTTATACAGAAGCATCCAAAGTTACTCAAGCATTCCGGACAACACTTGTCTCAAGGGGAGGAGCATGTTAAGCCCTAATATTAGCTCATTACCCCTTAATTAGGGCATATTATATTAGTAATGTTATTTTATTTATGTCAGCTTTAGGCCATTAGTTGTAATTATACCTCCTAGTCTCTTATATATACCAAGGATACATTTTCATTTTGAATCATCTTGTACTTGAACATTTAAGTGGGGTAAAATCAGGTTGATCCCCTCGAAGAGGCTTATTATCTGAAATTATCTCTTTTTCAAGGCGTTGAGTACTTTTCCTGAGGAATTTCTATGCTATATTGATGTTTGGTTCTTAACATCACCCATGGACCAATATTACCACAAAAGCATTTCCAAACGGTAAAAAAACTATGCAACCAATGCTAAAATTAAAGTGCGCTATGAAGACACAGAGAGTTCCCACACATGCATGAAACGGAAATGCAGAAAAAGTGCACATGCGCCCGATGCGCGATTGTGGTCACAAAAAGCCACGCACATGTGAGAACGTGCATTTATGAGAGTGGTCGGCCTCCCACCCACTTTTGGTTCAGCTCCCAAGTTGATTTGACACTCAAATCTGGACTGGATCTGACTGGGTGGCTGGTCAAAGACCTATAAATGCCCTAATTAGTCTCTTTACACACTACAAGCTGGTTGCACAATACCTCAAAGAGGTGCTATAAAAAGGCCATGGATGCACTTCATTTTTCAAGGAATTTCATAGAAAAGTTATGCTGCCACTATTCTCTTGAGGAATCCTCTATTCTCATCAAGAGTATACTAGTAGCATTGCATTGGGAAATCCATCTCACCCCTTGAGTGGATTTGTAAGGAATTCTTTCACCATTTTCATTTTCAAAGTTGTAAGAAGAGCTTATTTGTGGGGGTCCAAGAGCCCTACCTTGGAGGAAGAAGGGACTCATAGTCCTCTTTCTTCTCGGTGTCTTCTTTCACTAATATCACCCTTATCATTAGTGACATGAGTCTTATTGTTTCTTTTGTCCTTATGTCCCTATGTTCATTAGTTTAGTTGTTTTTTATTTCTTAGTCTAATTCTTAGTTGTTCTTTTATATTACTTTCTCTAACCCTTTTCCTTATAGCTATCTTTCTTAGCAAACCCAACTAAGCTTGCAAGCACCTCTATTTTGCTCATTAAGGTGACAAAAGTGGTGCAACAAATTGGTGACTCCACTAGGGAAAGGTATCAATTTCCTACCCCATTTGGGTTTTTCTAGCTCTTCTTTTGGTTTATTTAACTTGCAGGTGCATTAATCGGTCCAAGCCAAACTGCTAAACATCCAATTCCAAGTTGAATTGGGAGAATTATATACGAATGTTTTATTCATGTCCATGTGTCTATTGTGCATGGGTTTTTTGGCCCACAGACGTGCATCGTGCACACATGTGCCTAAATCACAGTTTTGTTCTATGCACCTATGCCCATAAGCTCATTTTGGTCTGCGCACAGGTGCTCAATGTGCCTCTATCTCCACTGAGACCCGTGCACCTGTGGATAAAACTATACATTGTAAGGTTTGTTGTGATTTTGGGAAGGTCCCTAGCCTTCTTAAAAGTGATTTCATGCATGTTTTAAAGCTGCACCACACTTAGTTCCCTATTCATATAAAGAGATTAGTCAAAACACATAGGCACTTAGGGGGTTTAAAATCATTTTTCCTCTTTTTGCTTTCATTTTGCAACATGGATGGCTTTCTTTGACTAAAATTATAAGTTATAATCATTTGCAAACACATCTAACTTGCATTGGGACTATAAGTCAGATAGCAATCGCTTAGTATGCTCTTCTCTCGCACCTCCAAGCGATCTTGAGAATCAGAAAAAGATTGTAGGACGATTTCATCTCCTTTAAAAAGATTAAAACCTTTAGGAGAGGAAAACAACCCCTCTTGGGACTCCTCTTAGTTTATTTTCAAACACATCTTAAGATTGTAATGGGCCCATACGTGCCCACATGCTACAAAGATATGATAGTGTTGAAATTTTCTTTCTTAGATCAAATCACTAGGGAAGCTTAAAGGTTTGTAACGGGCCCATACATGCCCACATGATCACAATCTAGGATAGTTTCAAATATTTTCTTAGAATAAATCACAATAGGGAGTTGAAGAAATAGTAACGGACCCACATGTCCACATGCTAGCTTCCTAAGGTCTTTTGAATTACGCAAGCTTTTACCAAAGGCATTTAGTTAAATAGGTAATAAACACTTGTAAGGACCAAGTGAAGTCCACATGTAGCAAGGTGACACCTAATACATTAAAAAATTGGCACACTTTCACTCATTCACACACAAAAGTCACTTATCACTCACGTAGTTTTCTTCTCGAAACATGGAGGTCAAACTAAGTTTCCTCCAAAGGGATTCTGAAACACCCCACCCTTTTCTTGACGAAACTATCCTTTCCCATTTAATTTCAATGAGGTTGGTTCACACCCCCAATCTCTCAAACAACCACATCTAAAATCTTTCTAAAAACTCCCTAAGTTTTCCTCCACAAGAGGTGCCAAAAGAAATTTTTTAGTCTAGGTAGGATTTCAGGGATAGGCATCCAAATAACTCCCTATTATCTGGTTCTCTCATTATCAAAACAATAGAAGTTGTCAAATATGGAACTGAAAATCCTCCAATTCAAGTGTTCCTAACACCATAAGGCAGGGAGATACCCATGAAGGGTTGAAGGCTGAGGCTCGGTTGTTCTGTGTGTCCCCCCTTGAGGCACCCACCTCTTGGACGGGATCCAGCCCGTGACCCATTTCTTAGGCCAAAAATCTAAATGCTGCACTTTGACCGAGGTACCTAGTGACAAAATTTTAGGACAACCACCCAGGTGGCAATTGTGGGCTGCAATTGCACCTTGATCGGATTTTGTGTGGCTATTGAGAAATATCGCCAGCTCTTTCGAGATATGCCCCCTCTACCCCTCCTTATAACAGATTATTTCATCCTTCACTAGTTTCTCTTCCAGTGACTTTAGACCCCACTGCTGAGTACTATTGGAAGGTCCAGTGCTATTTGAGAGGAAGGACGTTACGTCTTTTAGGACACGATCATTTTTTTTCTTTGATTTCCCACGTGGACAAAACCCCTTTATCCACATATATGCTACCTTTAATTTATGTATGATGCACTCCTCATTACATTTTGATTTAGATATATATTGTGCTAAGTTCAAAAAGTTACAACAAAGGCTCTTGCTTATTTATTACTCTCACCACCATTTGCACACATTCACTCAGCTAGACGGACATCATAGGGGACCCACAGAATCCCCGTCATTCCAGACACTTGCTAAACCTCCCTCCTATCTTAGGGGGAGTGTCTAGTCTTTCCCACTCATCGACACCACCTTCTCACACTTCAGTGAGTGCCACTGTCTTAGGATCAACTTTGCTTGGTTCTACATTACTTGGGTCCACTTTCCAAGGTCCTCCATCCACTCGCTCTCCTTTACATGGAAGCCGGTGGCCAACTTCCTCTCAAGGGGGAAGTACCAACCCACCTAGGCCCCCTCAAGGATCTGGATCATAGAACACTCACACCATGGCTGGAGCTAATCCTCCAACCCTCCTGATGCCATATTTGTCCTCTCTCAACATATCGGATCTAAGAAAACTCACCAATGATCCTATATTGCATGACCCCACATGGCTTACAATACCTACCAAACTACATTCAGACATCCCCAAGTTTGAAGGAAAAACAGGGGATGACCCTGCCAATCATGTCATGACTTTCCACCTATGATGCTCTTCAAACAACATTATGAATGATTCCATCAGACTTATATTATTTCAACACACACTCATTGGCCCATCAGCCAAATGGTATGTAGATGAAAAATTGGGGTCCCATGCGACTTTTGAGTCCTTGGCCAAAGCATTCTTGACCTTCTTCCAATTACTAATCCACCACGAAAATGGTCTTGAATTACTCTCTAACTTCAAACAAACCTCAGCCACACATATCGTTGATCATATTCATGAGTGGCATAGACGACATAGTTTGTGCAAAGAAGAAACCACCAAACAACAGTGTCTTGACTTGTTTCTTAGATCACTTGTCTCTCTCCTCGGTAAGGATGTAGCTTCCACCTTCCCAAAATTAGAAGAAGAAGCCATCAGTAAGGCTCAACAATACGACCTCATCTATTCATAGTCAGGGTACTTATACACTGTACTTCCTAATCTCCCCAAACCCATACCATTTGGCCAAGACAAACCCAGGATGTCTCACTCAGCAGACGGATTGATTGGTAATACCACTCACCATGGTCCACAACCCCAACAACCACCAATGTATGGTACACCTCAATATCCGCTGTCATATGGGGGCACCTCATATTACCCCCCACCCCCTTATCAACAACCATACCCTGTTGCTATGCCTCCACCCATCAGTGGGCCACCGCCAACACCCCCCATACATCAACCTATTCAAACAAGTTCTGGTACCCCCTTAACCTCATCTTATAGTCCTAGCAAAGGTGCCATGCCTTCTTATGTACATTACGGATCGTTACCCCCACAGAATCAATACTTTCCGTCTCCTGGTCCCCCACAACCCATGGCTTCCCCACATCCTCATGCTAGGGTGAATTTTGTTCAACCCTCTCCCGCTCAACAATATAAAAATTTTGAACAGCTGAATACGGAAAATCCAATCCACCCATCGAATAATGCCAAAAAGAAATGAAGAAACAGGAACATTAACAACCTTGGTCAAGGCGAGAATCAACCCCAACAAAACCAACCTACTGGGGGCAACCAAAACCAAGGGAATCAGAACCCCCAAGGGGGCAATAACAACAGGTTTCAAGGGAGAAATAATAATACTATCAAAACCAACTTCCCTTGTGCTCTTTGCAGTGAGTTCGGTCATTATACTCATCATTTCCCCCAAATCATTGATTTCAAATGGCTGAAAGACTCAAGCAATCTACCACATCTTCCAGCACCGCCTACCCCTCAGTAGGCCCCGCAACAATACTTGCAACAACCCCCACAAGCCATGCTACATAATCCCATTCCACAACAAGGATTGATAAATACTCAACAAGAGATATAGCCTACCCCACCACAGTTGGGACGATACCTCAATCCAAACAATCTAGCAGATCGTATGATCCTCCTCACCAGTGAGGAAGAAATCCTTCTGCAAACACGTAATCGTCAATACCATGCACCCGCTAAGTCTCCTCCCATTCCCCCAGAAAAAATCCCCGCACCCCTGGGACCCCTGTTGGTGATCCCCCACCCTAATGCAAAACCACCTCTTCACATCCCTCACATCCCATTGCGTAGGAATGTCCACAACCCACAGGCTAGCAGCCCATAATTACAGTTTGGTTGATGACTTAGCATAGTCCCCAGCTGCCATGTCAGTCTTAGAGGTCCTTCAAACTTGTCCCACTTAGTGGAAATCATTACTTTCTGCCTTGGGGGCAGTCGACCCAACAGATACTCGCCTCATCACATTTGATCTAGATAGCGGTGAACCTCAACTCCCCGCTCTAATCTCTTTTCAAATACCAGTGAAAATTCGGAACATAACAGTTCATCGGTACATCATGGACGAAGGTGCATCCACATGCATTATGTCCAAACTTCCCCTGAATTCATACCATTTGCCATTAACTTAAGAGCTTATGACAGACGACCATCATCTCCTGAAGGACTCTTCCAAAATGTCCCCGTAGAACTCGGGGGAAAAACCATTCTCATCGACATTGAAGTTATTGATGCCCCACTTGATTAAAATATCTTGTTTGGTTATAGCTACATGTGCGCCATGAAGGTAGTTTCCTCTTTCGTCTTTCGAACCATGATGTTCCCCCAAAATGGGAAGATCATTACCATTGACCAGGTCTCACATTATGGGCCTAACCCTTCTGCCAACATCGATAACATTGTCCCTCTCATCCACACTAATTCTGAGGCATACCCACTCATCGAAATGGGCCCCAGAATTTTCAAAGACCCATCATTGTTAGGAACTTACCATGGAACACCACCGCTCCTTCATCCTTCCAATAAAGTTTGTGTCATCTCATCCAACGGAACTGATATCAAAGATACCCTTCCTCCTCAAGAGGCTTCTATCATATCTGACGTCCCACTAGTCCCAGAGCTCCCCCCCATGAGCCTTCTGTGAACTCGTCCACTCCTCCAGTCCACAATTCCACCTCTCCCCAAGGTCATATCCCAGTTTGGGAGACAGTTCCCCAAGCCATTACTCAAATCCCCTTCTTTTACCCTCCACCAAGCATCCAAGATTTCTAGGTAGATGCAATGCTTACCCTCCCAAATATGGTGTTAGAAATTCTAGTTTGGTATTTACATCCACCATATATGGTCCCCCAACCATCCCTTCCCCCACAAACAGAAGGAATCCTAATGACGATTCCCATACTTACCCCCATCATAACCTCTACACGACCACTCACTACCCTCCCTTTGATAGCTTGAGGCAGGCGAAAGAAGAAGGAGCCCACAACTCCACTTCCCCCACGTGTCCAACCTCCTTGCACTCTATGGGAGAAAGATGGCCACCAAACCAACAACTACCCATCTCTACCAGAGTTACAGAACTTGATTCCACTCAATCAAACTCCATCAACACTCACCACTTTAGCAAGTACTGCCGCTACCACCCCTCACATAGGTAGTAAAGGGTTGCAAACCAAATTTTCTTGCGCCATATGTTCAGAATATGGAAATTATACAAACCATTGCCCAGCACTACCGCATTTTTGTCAGACATTAGCTGCAGTATGCCAAAGCTTCCAAAATGAACCCAATAAAACTACATCATCCCTACCAAAAATCACTGACATCCATTATGTCACAACTTCAGTCAATGAACATATGAGATGCCCTTGCTCTCTATGTGAATCCTTAGATCATTTTACATACCAATGTCCTATGATCATTGAATACAGGAAACATCGATTGACCCTGATTCAAACCCCTGCACCCCCTACAGAATCGATGGTTGACCTTACCTTGTCACTAGAGATTCTTCAGATCATCTCTCCTAAACCCAAGGCACTCCCAACGCCTCCATGGTTCTTGGATGACTTATCCAAGGATTCACCCCCAAATCCCCCCAATTCTCCCATCCATTTCCCTACGAAATATTACACCCAACTACCACTGGTACTCCTCATTACTTCGATATTTGGTTTATGTCGAGTGAACCATCGCAATCTCACTGCATCATTCCATGTGCTTCTTCACCTGAAGACCACCGCACGATGCCAGTCACCGATATCTCTCTGTTAGACCCCTTGTATTCCCACCAATTTCACTGTGATGATGACATACTCGAGGAACTAAACACCCCCGACTACCCATGGGATGCACTCCACCATCGAGCGCTATTCTTTCCGCAAGTAGCCTCCATGACTCCTAACCCACACCCCATATACATAGTCAAAACCAAATATTTTATCCCATGAGGCATATCGATTGGTTCAACAACCCCATTCCTGCCCCAAATGATTTTGAAGAAGGCAACATGGCCAACATTTCCCCGACCATCAGGCTTCATATTTCCATCAAAAATAGAGTCGTCGAGGTGACCAGCATTGGCACCGCATGCACTCCTCAAAAACACCTTTTACTTACCCCTCCACCAAGGACGTCCCACGCTACTACCACATCATCAACCACATGCAAACAACATATACAAACCAATTTCACATGTGCCATATGTGTAGAATATGGGCATTACACTCATCATTGCCCATCTATCCCATACGTCCGCCACACATTCGTCATCAAACGCCACAAATATCCTCCTAAGCTTCCTTAGGAACTCCATGCCAATGCTCCCGTGAATGTAATTCATTCATCAATCCTTGAGCCAAGGAGAGGTACATGTCCTCCCACCTAACTACCACCCGATCGCCCATAGTGTTGGTGCAACTAGAATGGCATTATGGGCTCGCCGTCCATATCTAAGCCCTTTTTCCCAACTTTTATTTTTCTTGCAGGAGCCCATAAGTTCCATTTTCCAAACCATCTTCGGCCACTTCCATAGTCATTTTCATCGGGTGATCATTTTCACTTTTCCCTGGTGGAGCATCCTTCCATGACACACTCAGGTATGCATGCGCATGTTCAAAATTATCAAATAAATGCTTGTATGATTGATTCTTTTCAGGTATTGTTCAGATCGGGTATTTGGTTTTCATCTGTGTAGGTACTTGGTCATCCTACATCAATGCAACCCCTTCAATTATATCATCAGCATTGGCATGCAATCATTCCCTCTGAATTTCAATTGCATCTCCAGTCACACCCTCTGACATTTGCCTCTAGGATCCCCATCTCCAGCTCTGCAGTACTGACACCTCCATTGCATCTTAGGTACTGTCACCTGGTAGCACTCTTACCTACATGAGTTGTCCCATTCATAGCACCCTTTTGCACTTTGACACTCATGCTATTTTTCAACCCTTTAGGGATGGGAGTACCGATAGTCTTACATCATGTTGTGAATTAGCCACATACTCCTTCTCCTCATTTTTGCTAGCTTTCCCAAAGGATTCCCAGGTTCTAATTTGACTGCACCTCTATAGTATCATGAACCTTCCATTTCATCCATAATCAATTTTCCCCTATGCAAATTTCCCTCCATGTCATCTACCTCATACAGAAACCCACCCATGGGGCCCCCACCTTCCACCAGTTCTCCAAACTAAATGGTGTCTTTACTGGCCCAACCATCTTCCATTTGGGCACCTGTTTCTGTATTTGTACACTCCTCCCAAATTATTCTTTATTTATTGTACAAAATCCTTTATTTCCATACCTTTTTGTCGTTACCTTTGGTGATCTTCTTCCCTTTTTTGGCAAGCACAATCCATGTCGCCCTTGGTTGGGGCACTCCTTATCATCTACCCTTGTTAACATCATCCATATACTCTGAGCATCCCATAGGCCACTTACCTCTACCCTCTGAGTTTCTTCACACTATCCTGCCTGTGGCACAACTTATCCCTCGTCTTGTTGTCCCCCTGACACTCGACTTAGTTGCATGGTTACGACCACTTATACTTCGCATATACCCCCAACCATGGGTAGTCTTGAGTCTTCATACATATTGACTTTGACCATGTACCTCCTCCAGTTCCTAAACTCACCTCGTAGATTTCACGAAGCCCTTTTGCATCTGGTAGTCACGTCCTCCTTTTGTCGACATCAACACAATTTTCGAGAAGGGAAACAATATCTTGATTCTCATTACCTTTCCAATGAGAGATATCGGATGGCACAGGGAGAACCACAATTGCTCCCTGCTGTTGTTGACCCCCGTAACATTCGACTTCAACACTTTTTGATGTTACGGTGGGTCTTACTTTACGACTATTGCAGTTATTTCTCATTTTTCCGAAGACCTCTGAATTTGGCTAGGCTATCAAGGCCTACCACATCCGTGATCTCTTTTATAGATGTCACTACCTACTATTCCCAGTATGTTTCTCTACAGAATTGTCTTCTGCCTTTAGCACATCTGCCCCCAAGGGCGCTGCAGTTGTCTACATCAACACACCATTCCTTTTTGAGTTACATGACATGAGCATAGGGCATGCTTGCCTCATTTGTAAACAGTTTATTTTTGCACACCTTATGGAAGGTTGGGTTCTACGGGTTCCCTTATCCCTCCAACAGGTAGCTCTTGACAATCCCACTATTTCTCTCTCTTACAACGACACTCTCAGTAGAAGAAACATTGATGGATTTCGGCTATACGTATGCTCCTAACCTCATCCATCAGGGGGCATCTGTTATCACTGAAATTTCGTCTGCAAATGGTTACAAGAATTCAACATCGCCAAACAGTTATGAGGTCACCCATGGACCAATATTACCACAAAAGCATTTCCAAAGGGTAAAAAAACTATGCAACCAATGCTAAAATTAAAGTGTGCTATGAAGACACAGAGAGCGCTTGCACATGCACGAAACATAAACGTAGAAAAAGTGCACATGCACCCGATGCGCGACTGTGGTCACAGAAAGCCGTGCACATGTGAGAACGATGCATTTATGAGAGTGGTTGGCCTCCCACCCACTTCTGGTTCATCTCCCAAGTTGATTTGACACTTAAATCTGGACTGGATCCAACTGGGTGGCTGGTCAAAGACCTAGAAATGCCCTAATTAGCCTCTTTACACACTACAAGTTGGTTGCACAATACCTCAAAGAGGTTCTATAAAAAGGCCATGGATGCACTTCATTTTTCAAGGAATTTCGTAGCAAAGTTATGCTACCACTATTCTCTTGAGGAATCCTCTATTCTCATCAAAAGTATACTAGTAGCATTGCATTGGGCAATCCATCTCACCCCTTGAGTGGATTTGTAAGGAATTATTTCACCATTTTCATTTTCAAAGTTGTAAGAAGAGCTTATTTGTGGGGGTCCAAGAGCCCTCCTTTGGAGGAAGAAGGGACTCATAGTCCTCTTTCTTCTCGGTGTTTTATTTCACTAATATCATCCTTATCATTGGTGACATGGGTCTTATTGTTTCTTTTGTCCTTATGTCCCTATGTTCATTAGTTTATTTTCTATTTTATTTCTTAGTTTAATTCTTAGTTGTTCTTTTATATTCCTTTCTCTAACCCTTTTCCTTACAGCTATCCTGCTTAGCAAACCCAACTAAGCTTGCAAGCACCTCTGCTTTGCTCACTAAGGTGACGAAAAAGGCGCAACAAATATGGTTAAGAGACTCAAGATTGTTTGATGTATAAAGTTATGAAGACCAATGTATTTGCAGGTAATACTATTCTAGATAGATAGTACATGTCATGCCATTTCCAATGATATGTTGAACGTCATATAACTCCTCATGGTTAGAGAGTTATGATATTGTGAAGTTGGAGAACCATCATGAGTTATCTAGAAGGTCAAAG
Source organism: Picea mariana (assembly GCA_032191745.1). Taxonomy (NCBI): domain Eukaryota; kingdom Viridiplantae; phylum Streptophyta; class Pinopsida; order Pinales; family Pinaceae; genus Picea; species Picea mariana. The sequence goes on from JASDQU010682840.1 coordinate 99,115, forward strand.
AAGTTAAATTATTCTAGAAACTCCTAGAAGAAGTTGACTAGTAAATGATGCAAGAGCATCGCTCCATGCCAGCTACATGCCAGTCAACCAGCACATCAAGGCGTGCATTCAATGGAAAGGGAGAGGCGCAACACTCTCAATTTTTGAAATTTGAAAAATGTAATAAATGTTGTAAGGCTAGTAGGGACAAAAGCCATGCATATGTGCAGGCTTTAGATAGGGTTTCCTTAAATGGTTGTAAGGATAAGATCTAGATCCGATTCGAACTAGACATCCATTAAATGAAATTGAATGTCAACTTATGAGAGTAGGTAGCTTGGAGGGAAGAGCTCGAAGAGCCCCCTTATGAAAAATATTTTGGCATCTTATTTTGCAGTAAGTTTTTAGGAGAGAGTTAGGCGAGAGAGAGGCATATAGAATAGTAAGAGAGAGCCGAGACTCTGTTGCAATCCGAGCTCAACATATTGTAATAGGAATTCAAATTAATACAAAGAGCAGTATTTCCTGCACATGAGTCTTTGTGTGTTTATGCATTTTAACGTTTGTGTATGTTCATGGATGAATGCTTTCAATTGTGTGTTCATTATATGCTGTAGATGTATGTGTTAGTTTGCATTTACACATTACAGATAGAAGTCATGTCTGTGAGTCCTTTGATTTCAGGTTTGGATACTTTGTGGCTTCATGCAAGAGGTTGCATGACAGAACACTGTGGGTTCTGTAAGCTAGTGCAAGGAGTGCACTTCTGAATTCTGCCGGATTTCGGACAAAGATGTGCCAGGAGGGCGCACTAGCTGAAGTCATTGACTCAAGGAGAAGCCTCAAGGTTGCTGAACACCTTGGAGGTAAGACTGTGCAGAAGAAGGCACAAAGAGGACAGAATTACTAAGAATTCTATGAGACTCTTCCAGGAGGGCATTGAGCAAGTGCATAGAGTGCATAAAGGAAATCTTGTTTGAATTCAGAGAAGATAAGTGTAAAGGGAAAAGACCTTCACAGTGTTACTGAACACCCTGCAGGCTCAACAAGGAGTTCTTGAGTAGGAAGTTTCCAGAGGGAACTTACATCCCTTTAAGGAGAGAAAGGGACAGAGACAGTTTGAGTTTAGAGCCACAAAAATCTCAGAGGAGATAGCAAAATCATGTGCAAGGACTCTGCAAGGAGTTGTAGAGACCAAGAAAACCCTTCGGAGGGCTCAGAGTTGATAAAGCATAGGAGAGATAGCGTTTCCAGAACGCAAGCGAGAGCCAAAACTATCAGGGTTCGTAGAGGAAGCAAAGGTCAAGGCCTTTGAAACTTTGAAAATCTTCCAAGTCTAACAGCAAGTTCTCAAGCTCAGGAGGGAGCAAATGTAGTCATTCGATCGGCCGGAGGAGAATCTCTAGACCATTGAGCATCCAGGAGGGAATTACTGGGATTTCAGATACTAGGAGTTTGTGGAGGAAGAGTCGCGAGACAGGAAGTCCCGACTCATGAAATCTTGAAAACATCGGGACTGTCCATTTTACAGGACGTGTGGCAGAGATCTAGATGCCATCAGAGTTTTGGGAACCGAGAGGTCAAAGGACCAAAAATTGTTGCAGCGGAAATCGCGAAATCAAGAATTGCAAAGTCCTGAAAAGTGGGTTGTGGTCAGATTTCAGCATTTCGGGTTTCGACTTTTCGAAAGTCCCAAGGACAAGGAGCCGAGGAACTTCGCATTTGAAGTCTCGAAGTCATGAAATGCGACATATCCTTGGAACAGGGCTGTGGTTAGATTCGACATTTCAGGGTTCGGCTTTTCGGCAATCCTGACAACAAGGAGCGGGGGCACTTCGCATCGAAAGTCCCGAAGTCGCGAAACGCAACGCAGCTTGGGAGCTCATTTAGGCAAATCAGGTTTCAGGGTATCGAGACTCAAGAGGTAGAGTTGCATGGTCCACACAAATCCTGAAATTATGAAGAGAGAAATACCAAAAAATTTCAGAGGAGTCAACCTTGTTGAACATTTCGGGTGTCGGGGATTGAAGAGTCAGGAGACTCAACATCGAGATTTCCGAAGTCGCGAAATATGAAAAACGCCTTTTGGATTAGCCTGAGGTCACATATGGTGGCCACGTGAAAGTGAAGATCTACGCCTAGTGAACATTGTGCAGATGAGGTTTTCAAGAAGCACCTGTGGATCGGTTTCGTGGGGTTCCGGTAAGAGCCCGAAGAGCTATTTTGGCTCAGGAAAGAAGAAGGATCCAGAGACCGGGAGGTCATAGGAACCTGCTGAGGTAGGGGGTCTAGATCAGTAAAAGTGAGGGAAACTATGAGTTAATCATGGTTTAAGTTGTTGCAATAAGAATTAATTTAAAAATAAAGTAGTTGCAACTAGAAGTGGAGATTTTATTATTTGTGGATAAAGTGGTTTTAATTGGACAAGTTGATGCAAACGCACCCTCCTAGCATGCTGCTGACAGGACCTTCTCCTCACTTGGCCCGAAGAACTGAAAAATCTCTCCAAATCCCTTATCGAGACTTCTCAGTACCCATAGAAGTTCTCTTTATGATCTCCCTATCCAAATCGGGAAATCGGACCTCGTGACATCGCAAGTCCTACAACCATGGATTCGGGTCTTTCAATTCCCCGAAACCCGATGTGGTTCAATGCCAATGCCTTCTCTTATAGGGAACTCTCCCGTGGGGAAATCGGCACTTCCGATGTCATAAAAAACTTGCCTCGCAGTTTCCCAACTCCCGATCTGCGATGATGCCCCTCGTCTAGACCTTCCAGTCCATGTGACCACGATCTTATCTACTATCGGGACTTCGGACTTCACGGGAGCGAAGTGTATAGACTCCACATCCTTAGGATCCCCGATCCTTTGATCCTTGATACAACTCGGTTTTGACCCCCTGACACTTGTCCTCTGTGCTGGTGCCTGTGGCTCGAGTTCGACTCTCATGGTGTCGAGCAACTCGGTTCTCCGATTCTCGAGTCTCGATGCACCGAAACTCCAACACACGTGTGAGTTGTCCCTTCAGCTCTTGCCACTTCTATTGGGATTTTGGACTTAGCGGGATCACGAATCCTGATGTCGATATCTCGGCACTTCTTGCTGCGAAACCCTAATGAATTATGCCACCTGTCTTCCACTCTGACTCTTGTGGTCCCACCCAACTCTTCTGTCGGGATATCGCGTTCCCCGATTCCAAGCTGTAAGAGTATCCGGTCTCTGGAATCTTCGATGCTCTAAACCCCGACTCCTTTGGACCCTCTGACATGAGTTCAAATTGATGGATGGCTCTGATCTGTTGGGATATCGCGCTTCACGATTTCGCAATTCTTATTGCAATGGTTTGGAGGTTCAATCTACGAAACCCTGATGCACGATATTTCGTGTAGATCCAACGGTCTTGGCTAACTTGGATCAACGCTCTATCTGTTCTGAGCTTAAGCCTTCGGGAATACACCATTGTATCTCCCCTGCACATTCACAAGATCTAATGAACCACGGAAATTCATGGACTCTCCTCGGAGAATACCGACCGTCCATTCCTTCCCGATGAATCCTACGAAAGGACTAAGAGTTCCTCTCCATGGAACTCGATCACCTACTCGAAAACTTGCGATGCTTCCCTTGAACTTCAGTCACATCTTGTCCTCATTGTTTTCCAATGAACTAAAAAGCCTATCTTTCCTGAGCTTTCTTCAGCTTCTACAATCTCTTAGGAAAGAGATTCCTTTGCATGCACTCCTTGTGGCAAACCTGCGAACACTTGAACTGTTCGGGCTTCCTTTGACTCTGCACACGCCTGCAACAGCAGTCCTCCAAATCTTATCTCAGTTTCACGACTGAGACTTCCTTTTTCCTGCGCACTCCTGGCACAGCTCCAATAACCCACTTTCACTTCGGGTGAACGAGAATAAGAGTCAAACTACCTGAGCCTCCATCAACGCACTCCTTGCGGATGTTTTCGATTGCACTCCTTGCAGGAATCCTTGCTCAGATAGAGAAACAACTGAAACTCATTCCCTTTTCTCCTCAGACTTCTATTTAAAACATTAAATCATATACACAGCACATCAAAGAAAATGCATAATAGGAAAAACAAACATTCATGAGCATATCAACAACATACACACAGAGAGAAACATAAAGCCATGAATCTAAATCAATTTCTTCTATTAATTCAAGATCTGTACATGGATGTTCTCTACAACTCTATGCTATTCTCCTATGCTCTTCCTACTGGCTAACTAATGTTACAATGTACAATGAGGGTGTCTATATCCATTTTCCCTCCTTCCATCTAAAACTGTCTAATCTGGAAATAAATTCTATCTACCTGCATTAACTAGATTAAATGCCTCCTATCTGCTAAGGACGAGAGCGTATTTCTCAAAGTCCCATACAATATACAAAAGGTGCTTCTTCATAAATGGTTCATTGAAGGTTTGGTGCATCATTTTCAAAAAGTTTTCAAAGCAATATGTGATGTGTTAAAAAACACATGCGCTAGATCCACGCTCGCTTTGATATTTGCGATGCTCCTGCATCATACTCCCTTGCTTGAAAAAAATCATGGGCTCCTGTCCATGAGCTCCTACATGGTCTGTCCATGCTTTTGAATTTCTTCTTCAGCCTCCCAGCTGGCATCTTCCACTAGATGGCCCTTCCACTTGACCAGATACTCATAGTATTCCTTCCTCCTAGTCTTTTTGCTCACCTTCTTGTCGAGTATACGCTCCATCTGCGGCCTCTCTGTAGTCCGCATTTGCTTCTGCCATTGAACCTCTGGCTGCTCATCACTTTTTGATCCTACTTCCTCAGCCTTATATGGATATAAGTCTGAGACATTGAATGTCGGAGATATTTCGATCCCATCCGGCAACTCAATTTCATAAGCATTTTCCCCCAATTTCCTCAAGACCTTACATGGCCCGATTTTCTTCATCTTTAGTTTATTATATGTTTCCCTCGGGAACCTTTCTTTCCTCAAATGTGCCAGAACTAACTCACCAACCTTGAACTAAAGTTTTCTCTTCCACTGATCGGCTCTGCACTTATATTCTTGGTTCAATTTCAGCAGTCGTTCCTTCACCTGGCCGTGAAGTTCTTTCATCGCCTCTGTGACGTATTCAGCGCTTGTGCTCTTAGTCATCATTTGTTCCGAATCCCTTAGCTCAGATACTCCTCTTGGCTGCATACCATATACAATTTGAAATGGACTTTTGCATGTGCTCTTGTTCACTGAATCGTTGTATGCGAACTCTGCCTGCGGAAATATATTATCCCACTGGCTGTGGTGCTTTGTCACCAAGCTTCTCAGCAAGTCTCCCAGACTTCTGTTCACTACCTCTATTTGCCCATCCGTCTAAGGATGATAGGCAGAACTAAACATCAATTTAGTCCCCATCTTATTCTAGAGTGTCCTCCAGAAATGTCCAATGAATTTTGTGTCTCTGTCTGAAACTAT
>JASDQU010682840.1:104609-124165 GCA_032191745.1 Picea mariana
CTTCATCTTTAGTTTATTATATGTTTCCCTCGGGAACCTTTCTTTCCTCAAATGTGCCAGAACTAACTCACCAACCTTGAACTAAAGTTTTCTCTTCCACTGATCGGCTCTGGACTTATATTCTTGGTTCAATTTCAGCAGTCGTTCCTTCACCTGGCCGTGAAGTTCTTTCATCGCCTCTGTGACGTATTCAGCGCTTGTGCTCTTAGTCATCATTTGTTCCGAATCCCTTAGCTCAGATACTCCTCTTGGCTGCATACCATATACAATTTGAAATGGACTTCTGCCTGTGCTCTTGTTCACTGAATCGTTGTATGCGAACTCTGCCTGCGGAAATATATTATCCCACTGGTTGTGGTGCTTTGTCACCAAGCTTCTCAGCAAGTCTCCCAGACTTCTGTTCACTACCTCTATTTGCCCATCCGTCTAAGGATGATAGGCAGAACTAAACATCAATTTAGTCCCCATCTTATTCTAGAGTGTCCTCCAGAAATGTCCAATGAATTTTGTGTCTCTGTCTGAAACTATACTTCTGGGTAAGCCGTGAAGTCTAATGACCTCCTTGAAAAACAGATTTGAGATATGAGTCGCATCACTGGTTTTCTGGCATGGGATAAAATGTGCTATTTTGGAAAACCTGTCGACTACCACAAAGACTGAATCATGTCCCCTCTGCGTCCTTGGAAATCCCAATATGAAATCCATGATGATTTCATCCCACGGCCTCTCAGGCATGGGTAATGGTTGATAGAATCCCGCATTCTACTTCCTGCCTTTTGAATGATGGCAAATTCTGCACCTGTCTACAAAACTCTTGACTTTTGATCGCATCCCTGGCCAAAAGTAAGATTCTTTCAGCTTTGCAAATGTCTTGTTGTGACCAAAATGCCCTGCCAAGCCTCCACTGTGTTTTTCTTTTAACAGATTCTCCCTCATGGAGCAATTCAGAACACATAATTGATTTCCTTTAAACAACAATCCATCCTGGATCACGTACTCTATCCACTGGCTTCTGTCTCTGAGAACTGGGTTCTCAGCTGCTCCATACGCTTCATTGAAATCCTAATCATCTGCATACATATCCTTAAGATCATCAAAGCCTAGCGTTCTGACTTTGAATTCCTACATCAGCAAACATTTCCTGCTCAAAGCATCAGCCACTTTGTTAGCAGTACCCGAAATATGCTTAATTACAAATGTAAAATTCTGCATGTATTCGACCCACTTAACATGCCTCTGATTCAACTTCTCCTGTTGAGTTACATACTACAATGCATGGTTATCACTATATAAAACAAATTCTCTTGGAATCAGATAGTGCCTCCATTTCTTTAATGCCTGTATGATGGCATAAAATTCTTTATCATATGTGGAGTATCTCACTTTTTCCTCATTCAGCTTCTCACTGAAATATGCAATTGGTCTGTCCTCCTGACTCAAGACCGCTCCTATGGCAAAGGCACTCACATCACATTTCACCTGGAACGTCTTTTCAAAATCCAACACCAAAACCGGTTGTTCTGTAATCTTCCGTTTCAAAAATTTGAAACTTTTCTCTACCTCTTCAGTCCAATGAAAATATTTATGTCTTTTCTTGACTATATCCATCATCGCTACACTAATCCCACTGAAATTTCTGATGAACTTCCGGTAGAAACTAGCCAATCCATGAAAACTTCTCACCTCGAAAATATTTCTCGGTGATGGACAATTTTTTATTACCTCCACCTTACCTGGATCCATCTTCAATTCATTCGCCGATATGACAAATCCCAAGTAAACGAGTTCTGTCTTCATGAATGAAGATTTCCTCATGTTTACCAACAGCCTTTCCTGCTGTAGCTTCTTCATTATTGCAGCTAAATGCTTCAGGTGCTCTGCTTTTGTTTTGCTGAAAATTAATATGTCATCCAGATAAACAATGACAAACTTACCGATGAATTCCCTCATGAATTCATTCATTAACCTCATAAAGGTACTCGGTGCATTCGTCAAGCCAAATGGCATGACTAGCCATTCGTACAACCCTTCGTTGGTTTTGAAGGTCGTCTTCCACTCATCCCCTTCCCTCATGCAAATATGATGATATCCACTTTTCAGATCAACCTTTGAAAAAAATTTGGCTCCACTCAAACAATCCATTAAGTCATCCATGTGTGGCAATGGAAACCTGTACCTGATGGTTATCTTGTTGGCCCTTGAATCGGTGCACATTCTCCAACCTCCATCTTTCTTTGGACTAAGTACTGTTGGAACGGCACACGAACTTAAACTTTCCCTGACCAATCCTTTGTCTAGTAGCTCTTGTACCTGCCTCTTAACCTCTTCATTCTCCTGCAGCGTTAATCTATATGCAGCCTTATTCGGTAAACTAGCTCCTAGTATGAGGTCTATATGGTGACTCACACTCCTCATCGACGGTAACGAATGAGGTAATTTGTCTACCACGATGTCAGCGAACTCTTCYAGCAGTTCCTGAATTTATCTTGGCAAATCATCCACTCTTGTGTTGGTCAAAACGACTTTCGGTTTCCTGACCACAAAGAATTGTGGATCTTCTTTCTTCTTCACCTCCATACGAAGCTCTTTCCCACTCATGAGAAGTACAGTATTTCTCACTTCTGGTTTTGCCTCTTTATATTTAATTGGAAGCAACATATGTGTCCTCCCATTCTTCTCTAGAGTATATGTATTCATCTTCCCATCATGAACTACGTTCCTGTCATATTTCCATGGTCTGCCCAGCAATAAATGACATACATCCATAGGGATAAAATCACAGAGTATTTTATCATTATACCCTCCAATTTTGAATTCAACTAAACATTGTTTAGTGACATTTACCTGATGTCCCTTCTGTAGCCATGAAACTTTGTATGGGCTCGGATGATCAATCATCTCCAGCTCCAGTTTCTCCACCATCTCGGTTGAAACGAGATTATCTGTGCTACCACTGTCAACTATAACTTTGCACTCCCTGTCTTTGGTCTTGCATGTAGTTCTCAAAAGTCTGTTTCTTTGAGTTGAGTCCTCCACCTCCTTCTTGGGTGTTAAGAGAATCTTACGCATCATCAATGACCTTCCGTCCTCTACGTCTTCTGCTTCATCGTCTCACCTCTGTGCTTCGGCGATGTGAGCTTCTCCTCCGTCCTTCTTTTTATCTAGACAGTCAAATGATTTGTGCCCGTTTTTCCCACACGTGAAGCATGTGATTACTCCACCTCTGCCTCTTCCTCTACCTCTGGTATGAGGAAATATGTTATTGTCAGTGTATCCTCCGCTGTGTTCTGTATGCTGCCCTCGTTGTTCAGCATGTTGGCCTCGTTGGAAACTTCCACCTCTTTCGGTTCTAGTCTGAGGCTTTTTCCAGTCGTCCTTGGATTTTTGGAATTTATCTTGGGCAACCGATTTACCCTTGGGCTGACTCCTACCTCATCCTCGTTGTCCTTGCTTATGGCTCAACTTCTCTTCATCCTTCAAAGCCATTTGATACGCATCCTCCACCGTTCAGATGGTTTTCATACTCATCTTGTCCTGGATATCATATCTCAGGCCATTCATATACCTGGCAACTTTCTCATCATCGCTCTCTCGATGACCTTCTCTAATATTCAATCGATAGAATTCCTCCATGTACTCTTTTACCATCATCAACTTCTGTCTCAGGTTCTGCATCCTCGTGAAAAAATTTATTTGATAATCTCTCGGGATGAACTTTTCCTTCATCTTTGCAATCATTCGATCCCAACTTTTAATTTTATGCTTGCCCTTGCAGCGTCTATTTTCTTGAAGCTCGTCCCACCATAATGTTGGCTGTCCCTTCAATATCGTGACAGCATGTATGACTTTCTTATCTTCTTTGATATCTTCATAATCGAAATAGGTGTCAAGAGCTCTAATCCAGTCTAGAAGCTCTTCTACATCCAGATTCCCTTCATAAACTGGAATGTCCATTTTTGTTTTTTACCTCATCCGTGACATAGCCTTAATTAATTGCTCATTGGTTGCATCCTCGACTGCAACTTCTCTTTCTTGTTCAGCTTTAGCTTCACTCTCGAAATCACTAAGATCCCCTGCACTCGCTGTACGTCTCTGCACTGCTTCCATATCTTCAAGTCTCGCTCAGAGATCTTGTATCTGTCTCTCCATTTCTGGATTCTATGCTTGTCTCCCCCTTCTCGGGTATTCTCTACCCTCTAGATTAGGTGATTGTCTGTCTCTCCTCGGCGGCATGGTGAAATTTCCTTATCCTTCTTTTCTACAGAAAGCAAAAAAAATTTCTTGCTCTGATACCACTCTGATGCAAACACACCCTCCTGGCACACTACTCATAGGACCTTCTCCTCACTTGGCCCAAAGAACTGAAAAAGCTCTCCAAATCCCTTATTGGGACTTCTCAGTACCCACAGAAGTTCTATTTATGATATCCCTATCGAAATCAGGAAATCGGACCTCTCGGGATCGCGAGTCCTACAACCACGGATTCGGGTCTTTCAATTCCCCGAAACCCAATGTGGTTCGATGCCAATGCCTTCTCTTATCGGGAACTCTCCCATTGGGAAATCGACACTTCCGATGTCATAAACAACTTACCTCACAGTTACCCGACTCCCGATCTGCAATGACGCCCCTCGTCTAGACCTTCCAGTCCATGTGACCATGATCTTATCTACTATCGGGACTTTGGACTTCGCAGGAGCGAAGTGTATAGACTCCGCGTCCTCAGGATCCCCGATCCTCCGATCCCCGATACAACTCGGCGTTGACCCCCTGACACCTGTCCTCTGTGCTGGTAGTTGTGGCCCACACTACCACTTTCGTGAGTTCGACTCTCTCGGTGTCGAGCAACTCGGTTCTCCGACTCCTGAGTCCCGATGCGACGAAGCTCCGACACAGGCGTGAGTTGTCCCTTCTTCTCTTGCCACTTCTATCAGGATTTCAGACTTTGCAGGATCGCGAATCCTGATATCGATATCTCAAAACTTCTTACTACGAAACCCCGATGACTTATGCCACCTATCTTCCACTCTGACTCTTGTGGTCCCACCAAACTCTTCCGTCGGGATTTCGCGTTTCGCGATTCCAAGCTGCAAGAGTATCCGGTCTCCAGAATCTCTGATGCTCTAAACCCTGACTCCTTTGGACCCTATGACACACGTCCCAATTGATGGATGGTTCTGATCTATCGGGATATCGTGCTTCACGATTTCGCAATTCTTGTTGCAATGGTTTGGAGGTTCAATCTACGAAACCCCTATGCACGATATTTCATGTAGATCCAATGGTCCTGGCTGACTTGGATCAACGCTCTATCTGTCTGAGCTTAAGCCTTTGGGAATACACCACTGTATCTCCCCTGCACATTGAAAAGATCTAATGAACCACGAAAAATTTGCGGACTCTCCTCGGAGAATACTGACCGTCCCTTCCTTCCCGATGAATCCTACGAAAGGACTAAGAGTTCCTCTCCACGAAACTCGATCATCTGCTCGCAAACTTGCGACGCTTCCCTTGAAATTCAGTCACAACTTGTCCTCGCTGTTTTCCAATGAACTCAAAAGCCTATCTTTCCTGATCTTTCTTCAGCTTCCACAATTTCTTAGGAAAGAGATTCATTTGCACGCACTCCTTGCGGCAAACCTGTGAACACTTCAACTATCCGAGCTTCCATTGAATCTGTGCACGCCTGCAGTATAAGTCCTCCAAAGCTTATCTCAGGTTCACGAATGAGACTTCTTTTCGCCTACGCACTCCTGGCATGGCTCCAGTAACCCACTTTCACTTCGGGTGAACGAGAATAAGAGTCAAACTACCTGAGCCTCCATCAATGCACTCCTTGCGGATGTTTTCGACTGCACTCCTTGCAGGAATCCTTGCTCAGATAGAGAAACAATTTTAACGCATTCCCTCTTCTCCTCAGAATTTTGTTTAAAACATGAAATCATATACACAGCACATCAAAGCAAATGCATAACAGAAAAAACAAATATTCATGAGCATATCAACAACATACACACAGAGAGAAACATAAATCCATGAATCTGAATCGATTTCTTCTATTAATTCAAGATCTATACACGGATGTTCTCTACAGCTCTTTGCTATTCTCCTATGCTCTTCCTGCTGGCTAACTAATGTTACAATGTACAATGAGGGTGTCTATATCCGTTTTCCCTCCTTCCATCTAAAACTGTCTAATCTAGAAATAAATTCTATCTACCTGCATTAACTAGATTAAATGCCTCCTATCTTCTAAGGATGAGATCATATCACTCAAAGTCCCATACAATATACAAAATGTGCTTCTTCATAAATGGTTCATTGAAGGTTTGGTGCATCATTTTCAAAAAGTTTTCAAAGAAATATGTCATGTGTTAAAAAACACATGTGCTGGCTCCACACTCGCTTTGATATTTGCGATGCTCCTGCATCACAAGTGGTCACAAGTGGGTTAGCCCTAAAAGAAGGAAGTTGGGTTAAGTTGGTTAGAAGATAACCACTTGAGGAAGGTACATGAAAGTATAAATAAGAGAGAAAGGATCTCCTATTAGCACATATTGAGCACATTGAATATCCATTATTGTGTAAGGTTTATTACAGGTACTCATTGATACATATGAAGTTATGAAAGTCTAAGGTAGCTCGAAGGGTTGACAAAGAAAGTTTCAAAATTGCAGAAATATTGAAAAAACCCTAGTTTTTTTAGGTGTATGCAGCCTACAGTGGAACAAAGTGCATACATATGTAGGATGGAAGAGAAAATAGCACGTACATATGCATGATAAAGAAAGAATGATCGTGTACAGTTGGGAAAAACCATGAAAACTTGAGGATTTGAAGATGTTAGGTCTCTAGAGTTTGAATGAAAACTCTAAGGAAGGTCTATAGTGATCAAGTACAACATATCTATCTACATGTTCAAAAGATGTCTTATTTCTAAGTGTAGTTGGATATTGTTGTCTACATGAAATATGGTTAAGGAGATTTGAGAATTTTTCCTAGAGAGGTTATTAGTTGTATGACACTTACTGTATAAGCCATATCTACATAAATACATTGTTGGTATATATGATATCTATCATTGGTACATGTTGTTAGTGTTGAGGCACATCTTGTAATTTCTTGGTATATGGTTGAGGGTTTTTATGGTGCATGGTTGATATCTTGTATTTGTGAAGTTTTTGGTGTACTGTGAGGCTGTATATCAATGAGGTTTTGATGTCTAGTCCACGTGAGGGTTATTACAATTATTCATGATTACAAACATATGTATGGCACATGACTAGATATATAGATGCACTTGGTTAAGGGATATATATAAGATGATGTATGCACATGGTACAACTATAGATAAGACAAAGTGACAGGTTGCAAGGTAATGTGACAGAGGCAACAAAGTGTTTGAAGTTTCAGAAAAGGTGAAAACCCTAGTTTTATTAAGGTGCACACAGGCTGCAGTATAGTCAGGCTACGTACATACGCAAGTTGCAATATAGACATGGAACGTACATAAGCAAGCTGCAGTATATACAGGTCATGTACCTATTCGGTTTTTGTTGAAGCAGGTTGACTATAGGTACATGTTGGTTACAGGTCACTGGCACAGGTTAGTTATAGGTTGCTAAATGTTTACAGTGTTATATCTCACACTGACAATGTGGCAGTGGTTTCATCATTTGACACTTATATTTCAGGGGGACAGGATGGAGTAAGGATAGGTGGTTGTAACCACCTTCCAATTGCAACCGGAGAACATAAGGGGTTGTAGACTCCTTCTTTTTGTAGCTAGAGAATTGGGGAGTTGGAGCTTCCCTCAGGTTGTAGCCTATAAATATAGGGGGACAGAGCCTCTTTCCAGTCGCAACTAGATAAAAAAGGAAGTTTGTTCTTCCAATGAATGTAATTCTTAAATATATATAAGAAAAATCATTCTGTGGTTTTCTCCCGCATTGGGTTTCCACATAAAAATACTAGTGTATTGTGTATGTGTATGATTGCTCATTTTTCATGGTTTATTTACTCAACACTTGTTGAATGATAATGGTATATTTATCATAAATATAAATAACTCTTACATACTGTGATTAAAAAGGATTAAAAAGATCTATTACTGATTCACCCCCCTCTCAGTAATCCAAGATCACTACTCTCTTTAAAATGAATGTTTTTATTTGGAATCCCACAACTGATCATTCCTTCCAAGCCTTGAAAGATGCTATGTTCCCTACTCCTTTCCTATCCCTTCCTGACTTCATAAATACCTCTGTCCTAGAATGTGATGCTTCAGGGAAAGGAATTGGCACAATCCTTATGCAACATGGTTGACCATTGGCATTCACTAACAAACAAGTGTTGGAGTGCCATTTGGGCCAACAAATCTATGAAAAGGAAATGAAATCCATTTTGCATGCTCTAGATCTCTGGCATCTTTATCTATTGGGGAAACACTTATAAATTAAGAAATATCATCAAAGCCCCAAGTATTTTTTGGAGCAATGAATTTCATCCCCGAAGCAACAAAAATGGGTGACTAAGCTATTTGGATATTATTATGAGATCATTTAAAAGAAAGGAAACTACAATGTGGTTGTAGAGTCTCTTTCAAGGAAATATGAATATGAAAGGTCCCTCTTTTCTCTATCTTTCAATGTACCAGATTAGCTCCAAGCTATTCACCAAGAATGGCTACAAGATCCCAAACTGTCGCATCTGATCCAACAATTGCAAGAAAATTCTCTAGTTTCTTTAGAGTACTCTTGGCACAATGAATAGCTTCACTACAAAGGTTGTATGTATTTAAGAAAACAACCACAACTTAAATCCATAGTGCTTTCCAAGCTTCATGCTACACCCACAATTGGGCATTCTGGGTTTAACAAAACCTATGATAGGATCTAACGTTCTTTTTTTCTGGAATGGTATGAATCACGACATCCACAACTTTGTGGAAGAGTGTGATGTTTTTCGAAGCAATAAGGGAGAAACAATTAAAGCCCCAAACACACTATGACTTCTTCCAATTCCACCCACTACTTGGAGGGATATTTCTATGGATTTCATTGTTGGATTACCTAAATCGGGAAACAAATATGTCATCATGGTGGTCATTGATAATATTTCCAAATATGTTCATTTAAGTTCTCTTCAACACCCAACCATTGCATCCACAGTGGCTCAACTTTCCATGGATCAAATGTTCCAGCTTAATGGCATGCCTCATTCCATTATCTTTGTCTAGGATCCCACTTTCACTAGCAATTTCTGGCAAGAATCGTTCAAGCTATAGGGCACCTAATTGCATCTTAGCACATCATATCATCCATAGACTAATGGTCAAACTAAAGTTGTCAACAAGTGTTTGGAAACATATTTGAGGTGTTTTTCATTTGAGAGGTAAAATCAGTGGGCTCAATGATTACACCTCATTGAATGGTGGTATACCACTTCTTACCATAGCACTACTTGCATGATTTCTTTTGAGGCAGTATATGGAAAAAAGTTTCCTTAAGTTCTCTCATACATTCCCAGTGTCTCGAAGTTCCATGAATTTGACCAAACTCTTATAGTTTGAAAGGCTATTTTCCGTACCCTCAAAGAGAATTTGGTTATGGATCATAATCGTATGAAGAAACAAGCAGATGAAGGTCTCTTAGAACGTCAATTTACTAAAGGGGACCATGTGTTTCTTAAACTGCAACCTTATAAGCATACTTCACTCAAGTATGACCATTGTCAGAAGCTAAAGCCCAAATTTTATGGTCCTTATACAATTCTTAAGTGAGTAGTACATGTGGCCTATCAATTAGCTTTTCTCAGTGATTCTAAGCTCCATCTTGTTTTTCATGTCTCTTGCTTAAAGAAGGTGATTCGAACAAAGGTCCAAAATCAAACTAGTTTTCCCGAGTTGGATGAAGAAGGATCCATTTGGTTGCAGCCACAATGTAATATACCAGATATAAAAAGTATGCAGAACAGAAATAAAATGCGAGAAATGGCAGAATAACAACAATATAACCAAGACAATCACCACAATAGCACTACAATTATATAAGAATAACAACAAAAATAACACTTTGATTCTGAGAGCAATGTTCACGGGCCTCTTTGAGGGGGCAACCTCCAATTGAGTAGAGATCTATTACAATAATATCCAATCTAGGGTTCTCATACCCTTGACTCCTATTTATACTAAATATGTCTATCAAAATAAGCATCTAGAGGAAGATCCTTCTAGAAGCGAAAGCTTCTATTAGGTCTTCTTACATTCGACTTATTCTATTTTATTGCAAGGCCTTATTAATATTGACTTTTATTACATCTAAATATATTGTTCTACCTATGTGCGGGTTAGGACCCTAACATGTCCTCCCCCTTAAAAACATCCTTCTCCTCAAGGCTTGATATGTGGAAACTACTGCAGAATGGTAGATGGTTCCCAAGTGGCATCTATTGGAGTTGTATCTTTGCACTGGACTAACACTTACTTGATGGTTCTCTGACGCAGGCGACACTCACGTTGGTCTAAACCTGCTTGTGGTTGTAGCCAAATGGATCCTTCTTCGTCTAACTCAGGAAGGTTGGTTTGAAGTTGGCACTTAGTTCCAATCTTTTTCTTTAAGCATGAAACATGAAAAACGGGATGTAGCTTAGAATGAATGGGCAATGCTAACTGATAAGCCACTTGTCCAACATGCTTGAGAATGGTATAAGGACCATAAAAATTGGGCATTAACTTTTGACAATGCTCGACCTTGAGGGAATTTTTCTTGTAAGGTTGAAGTCGAAGAAACACTTGATCCCCTTCTGCAAATTGACGTTCAAAGTGACCTTGATCTGTTTGTTGCTTCATGCGATTCTGTGGCATGACAAAATTCTCTTTGAGGGTATGGAGAATAGCCTCATGAGCTATAAGCATTTGGTCAACAGCCTGGACCTTCGATACACCCGGTAAGTATGAGAGAACTGAAGGTGGATTTTGTTCATATACTGCTTCAAAAGGAGTCATGCATGTAGTTGTATGGTATGAAGTGTTGTACCACCATTCATCCAGGGGTAACCATTGAGCCCACTGATTTTTCTTTTATAAGGAAAAACACCTCAAATATGTTTCCAAACACTTGTTGACAAATTTTGTTTGACCATTAGTCTGGTGATGATAGGTTGTACTGAGATGAAATTGGGTGCCTTGTAGCTTGAAAAGTTCTTGCCAAAAATTGCTGGTGAAAGTTGGGTCGCGATCATAAACAATAGAATGCGGCATGCCATGAAGCTTGAAGATCTGATCCCTGAAAAGTTGAGTCACCGTGAATGTTGTAAATGGGTGTTGAAGAGTACAGAAATGAGCATACTTGGAAAGGAAATCAACAACCACCATGATGACTGATTTATTTCCCAATTTGGGTAAGCCTGTAATAAAATCCATAGAGATATCCCTTCAAATAACAGGTGGAATTGGAAGCAATTGTAGTGTGCCCAGAGATTTGACTGTTTCTACCTTGTTGTGTTGACACACATCACATTCAACGACAAAATTATGAATGTCTTGTTTCATACCATCCTAGAAAAAAAGAAAGTTTGACCCTATCATAGGTTTTGGTAAACCCCAAGTGCCTAGCCGGGGGTGTAGCATGAAGCTTAGAAAGTACCGTGGATTTAAGTTTTGATTGTTTACTTAAATAAAAAAGGCCTTTGTATCGAATCTTATCATGGAGCCAAGATTACCCTAGGGAAGCTGAAGCACTGGACTACAGTTGTAGGATCAGATGAGAACTTTTGGGATCGTGTAGCCATTCTTGGCGAACGACTTGGAGCCAATCTAGTACAATGAAGGAAAGAGATAAAAGGGATCCGTCATCTTCATATTTTTGGGAAAGTGCATCCGCAACCACATTGTATTTTCCTTTCTTGTAAATGATCTCATAATCATATCCAAAGAGCTTAGTCACCCATTTTTGTTGCTCTGGGGAGGAAATGTGTTGTTCCAGAAAATACTTGAGGCTTTGATGGTCTATCTTAATTTGGAAGAGTTTCCCGAATAAATAAAAGTGCCATAGATCAATGACATGCAAAATAACAAACATTTCCTTTTCATAGACTGATTTGCCCAGATTTCATTTAGATAGTTGCTTGCTTGTAAAGGCCAACGGTCGACCCTCTTGCATAAGGACAACACCAATTCCTTTCCCTGAAGCATCACATTCCAAGACAAAGGTATTTGTGAAATCAGAAAGGGCCAAGACTGGAGTGGTGTACATGGACATCTTCAAGGTTTGAAAATCTTGATTAGTTGCTGGAGTCCAAGTGAAAGAGTTCTTTTTTAGGAGTGCAGTGAGAGGTGTTGCAATCTTTTTATAATTATTAACAAACTTGCGATAATAACCCATTAAACACAAAAATCCACGCAATATTTTGAGAGTCTTTGGGTGAGGCAAGTCTTGCATAGCTTCAATTGTTTTAGGATCCACCCTGATGCCGACCTTTCCAACCAAATGACCCAAGTACTCGACTTCTGAGGCGCCAAAAGCACATTTAGATTGTTTCAAGAAAAGTTGGTGCTGAGAGAGTAGATGGAGAACTCGATCCACATGAGCAAGATGGTTTATCCAGGTTTTTCTATAGATGAGGACATCATCAAAGAAAACTAAGAAAAAATGATGGAGAAAAGGACGAAAGACATGATTGATGAGGATTTGGAAGGTGGAGGGGGCATTACACAAGATAAAGGGCATGACCAAAAATTCATAGTGGCCCTCATGAGTTCTAAAGGCAGTCTTTGGAATGTCTGACTCTTTCATATGTATCTTGTGATAGCCAGAACAAAGATCAACTTTAGTAAAGAACTGGGTACCACTCAATTCATCCAAGAGGTCATCAATGACATGAATGAGAAATTTGTCTTTAATGGTAAGTTTGTTGAGGGCCCGGAAGTTAGGACACATTCACCAAGAACCTTCTTTCTTTAGGATCATGACCACTAGAGAAGAGTAGGGGCTCATACTAGGGCGGATAACGCCTGCATTAAGGAGTTCCTAGACCATTTTCTCAATTTCATTTTTTTGGGAAAAGGGGTGATGATACGGACAGATATTTGGAGGAAGGCTTCTTGGTACAAGGGGAATGGAATGATCATGAACACCACGGGAAGGAGGGAGTCCCTGGGGAGTGGAAAAGACCACTTGATGTTTAGAAAGTATGGATTGGAGGTCTTGCGGCACTGAGGGTGTCTCTGTTGCTTGTATGGCATGGAGTTGGGCAATAACACCAGAATGACCTTTTTTTAGCATCTTTTCCATGCTATGGGAACTAACGATCTCAGGTGAACCGGCGGTGATGCCTTGGAACTTATATTTTTGGCCCTCCTGGTCAAATTGCATGGTTAATTCCTTAAAAACCATGAGAATGGGACCCAAAGTCCTTAGTCAGTCTGCACCCAACACAATGTCACAACCGGCCATGTCAATAGAAAAAATATGACATTTTAGGTGGTAGTCACCAATTTGGAGATGCACATTTTCACAACGCCCTCCACATTTCATGGAGCCACCATTGGTAATCATGATTTGGAAATTATTAACTGCATGGATGTAGAAATGAATTTCTTGGGCAATGTGGCGATGAATAAAATTATGGGTGCTTCCACTATCAACCAAAATGATGACCTTATTATGCTTGATGTAACCAATTATCTTGAGGGTTTGGGGAGCAGAGAAGCCAGTGAGAGCATTTAAGGAAATGACCGGTTCAACTTCGGGAGGGTCTGAGGGAGGGGTGATTTCAGTGGTTTCAAGTGACTCAAACACTAGGGGATTTTCAGCCTCCTCTTCCGAAATATCCTCCGAGATGGCCATAAAAAACTTTTGTTCCTTACACTTGTGGCCCAAGAAATATTTCTCATCACAATTATAACAAATGCCTTTGAGTTGGCGTTCAACCATTTTAGCCCTGGTCAATTTTTGGATCTTTAGTGGAGCGGAGGGAGTAGTGGGATTTACTAGTTTAGTGCGAGGGATAAAAGAGGGTTTCCGGTTTTGAGAAGATACAACCTATTGTGCTTCTTTAGCTCTTTTAGTCTCTTCCAATCAAATCTGAAGCCAAGCCATGTGGACATGGGCTCGAATCTCATCCTTGAGGACACTAATAAAACACTCTCGGAAAAGAGCATTAGACATGCCCTCTGTCCGAAAAGACAAGCACTCAAAAGAAGCTATAAAGTCTTCCGACGTTCCTGATTGTTTCAACTTTGTAAAACTACCCAAATGGTTGGTGTCAGTTTCAAAGCGTTCATAAATCTCCTCCACAAAGTGTGTCCAAGCAATATACCCTTGACAGAAATTTTTTCTCCATTGCCACCAATGCCAACATTCTTGATCTAGATGGAGTCGGAGTTTGGCCAAGTCATTTCTAATGCCGTATAAAGAGAAATAATATTCCATTTGGGTTACCCAACCAGTGGGATCCGAGCCATCAAATTTGGTCACATCCACCTGCAGAAGGTGTAGGTCACGTTGAAAGTGATGGTGCTAAAAGTTATGGGAATGAGAGGAAGTTTCATCTTTAGTATGTGGAGGTGGGTCAGATAAAGGGTTATCTGTAAGGATATGCAGCTTGGTGCAAAGCATCGAAAAGACATATTCAAGCTAGGTGGTTAGGTCTTGTTTGATTTCCTCTATTGATGACTGCATGGTTGTATTGGTGGTGGAAACATTGGCACTGAGTTGTTTCACTTCATGTTGGGTCTTGGTGAGATTGTATTGCAAGGTATTGAAGCAAGCTTCCAAGTCTTGGCTACTGGTATGGGCCATGATGACGAGGGAACTGACATGGGTCGGTTGGGGTCAAAATTGTTTCCGAAAAAATGATATGTATGAATGTGATAAGGGCGAAGAGATGAATCCAATGGAATAGGTCTCAAATAATGGTGAAAAAATTTCCAGACCTATACTCCAGTCTGAAGAATACTGCAGTGATGAAATTCCCAAATGCTTAATCAGGAAGAAATGTATAGTGATTTGGCAACCCGAACACAATTGCGCGACAATAGATCTGGTTTGTTTTAATTTGTTTATGTTTCTGTCCCCGGGGGTTAGGTATTCAAGGGCTCTACAAACACGGGTTTTCCTTGTGCTATAGCTCTCTGATATACGTGTGGGGTCCAACGATAGTACTCAACCCAATATATCAAAGCACTAACTAAGGAGGCTATATTGTGCCCTTAGTCATACTACCGGACTACCCAGACACTAGAGAGTATCTTCCCGAGTGATGTTATCGGTGGCACTATAGTAGTCAGGCAGCCGATCGGTTTATCTCAAGAGGGCTTCAGGAAATCTGGGTCGATCCGTACACAAGTTTTGTCTGATGCGGTACCACTCGATGGGGTACCAACAAGGGTTACAAGGGTGGCGAAAATATGTGCACTTATGTACCACTTGTATTTTTTGCATGTATGAATCCCTCAATCGCGGGTTTATGTGCATAGTGACAAATCTATGTGGCTTAAAGACGTAGGAATACATCTTTACCCTAAAAAAAAAATTTAACCCACAATTTCTACCGAGGAAAGAGATCTGATACCATTTGTAATATACTAGATATAAAAAGTATGCAGAATATAAATAAAATGTTAGAAATGGCAGAATAACAACAATATAACCAAAACAATCACCACAATAACACTGAAATGATATAAGAATAACAACAGAAATAACACTTTGATTCTGAGAGCAATGTTCATGGGCCTCTTCAAGTGGGCAACCTCCAGTTGAGTAGAGCTCTATTACAATAATATCCAAGCTAGGGTTCTCATATCCTCGACTCCTATTTATACTAAATATGTCTATCAAAAGAAGCATCTAGAGGAATATCCTTCTAGAAGAGAAAGCTTCTATTAGGTCTTCTTACATTCGACTTATTCTATTTTATTGCAAGGCCTTATTAATATTGACCTTTACGACATCCGAATATATTGTTCTACCTATGTGCGGGTTAGTACCCTAACACACAATAAGTCTTGGAATAGTGTGAGCATCATCTTCATCAGCGCACCATTAAGGAAGTGTTAGTACATTGGAAAAATACAACTCCAACAGATTCCACCTCGGAGCCAACTACGATTATGCAACAATTTCCTCATCTCAAGCCTTGAGGACAAGACTATTTTTTAAGGGGGAGGGAATGTTAGGGACCTAACCCCTCACACAGGTATAATAATATTTTTTTCATGTAATAAAGACCAATATTAATAAGGTCTAGTAATAACAAAGAATAATTCTAATTTAAGAAGACCTAATAGAAGCTTTCACTTCTAGAAGATCTTTCTCTAGATTGTTCTTTTAGTAGATAGATTTAGCATAAATAGGAGTTGAGGGCATGAGAAATATTTGTCTTGAGAATTATTGTAATAGAGTTTTTCTCTGCTGGAGGTTTCCTCTTTGAAGAGGCAAGTGAACATTGTTTCCTATCAATAAATATATTATTTTGGTGTTGCGGTTTCATATATTGTGTTGTTTCGTTGTTATTGTATGTAGTATTTTTGGTTTGATGTTATTATAATAGATCTAGTTCCTTACAGAAGGGGGTCATGATGAAGGGAGTTGGAATGAAAGGCCATATTATGGGAAGAGTCCTCACCTTCATAGTGTGAAGGTTGTTCATAGGAGGGAGAGTCATGGGACTATTTTAACCATTGGTTGATAGCAGTGGTGAGGGAGGCCAATTCACCTTTAATTGTTGCAAATTCACTCATAACGTTGGCCTCTAAGGTTGCCAATTTGGAATTGGTGAAAGTAATGTTCGAAGTTACTCTCTGGATGTTGTCCCTATGTTGTTTGGATTCTTCTTGCAGGTGAAGGATTTCTTGGTTGTGAGTGGTGGCCATTTGAGAAGGAGGGGTACTAGGGAGGGGAAGTGAGTCCATGGAAAAAAGATGGAGAAATTATAGATATGATAATCATTAGGGTGAAAACATGCAATGGGATAGGTGTCAAATAAGGGTGTAGGAAAGGGTGGATGGGACCATAGGAAAAAAAAGACTTATAAGTGATATGTATCACAACAATCAAGGTGAAAAGGGGAGTTCAATGGGATGGGTCGCAAAGAAGAGTGTCAGAAAGGGGGTCGGGTCCACGAAAAAAAAGAAACTTAAAAATGATAGGTACCACTATGATTAGGGCGAAGAGAGGATTCAAATGGGATAGATCCCAAATAAGGGTGTTGATAGGACCACTATACTTATTTTTTTTTTTTTTTTTTACTCCTGCATAGTTATACTCCAACCTGATTTTTTTTTACCTCGACGAATTTATACTCCGACCTAAATTATATTGCAGTGTCGAAATGCCCAAATTCTTAATAGAAAAAAAAAGTGTAGTAATTTTGCAACCAGAATGTAGGAGGCAAGGTTGTGTGACCAAAATATCATTTATGTTCCTTGTCTAGTATGTTCCCCCCGGGTTAGGGTTTGTAGGGTGCCTATAGACAAGGGTTTTCCCTATGCTATTGCTCTCTGATATACGTGTGGGGTCGAACAGTAGTACTCGACCAAATATTTCAAGGAACCAACTAAGGAGGCTCAACTGTACCCTTAGTCGTACTACCTGATTACCCAGGTACTAAAGAGTATCTTTCCGAGTGTTGTTCTTGGTGGCACTATATTACTCAAGTGATCGATCGGTTGATCTAGGGTTGGTTTCAGGAGACCTAGGGAACCCCTGATATACCTACCGGTATGTGGGAGTGAAGGTAGTGTATTGATTCTATCTGATGCAATGCTACTCGAAGGGTACCAACAAGGGTTACATAGGTTTCCAACAAGGGAAAAACTTTAGTTTCTAGGCAACGCCGTGAAACTGTCTGTATCGTTTGTGTGTAGTTTTCCCCACCATAGTTGTTCACTTGCCTCTTCGAGGGGGCAACCCCCAACAGAGCAAAGCTCTATTATAATAATTCTAAAGACAAAACTTTCTCATGCCTCCTACTTTTATTTATACTAATTTTATCTTTTAAAGAACATTCTAGAGGAAGATCTTTTTAGAAGCGGAAGCTTCTATTAGATCTTCTCACATTAACTTGTTCATATTTATTGAACAAATCTTATTGACTAATGTCGACTTTTATTACATGAAAAATATATTATTTTATCTATGTGAAAGATTAGGTAGATTAGATGGAAATAATGTCTTCACAATGTACATCACAGAAATTAGACATGGAAATGTATAAAAAATGTGGATAAACTTTTTTTAATGAATTTTCAATTTCCCACATATATTATATGATTTCACTACATAATCTTGTATTAAAATGGGAAGAGATGTTGGTGACAGCTAAGAGATGCTGATGATGCCCGCAGTGAGAGCAGGTTGACTGTAGAATATATATTATTATGTGTATACTAATAGAAGCTGCCTAGTAGAATTTTTAACTAAAATTGCCAAATTGGAATTGACTTACCACCAATGGAATTTCTATTATAAGTGTTTATAGCCCTTCGACTACCAGCAGAAGCCAGCCTATGGAAATCAATCTGAATCTGAACATTACTGTGATTGGCGAGAGCGCACGATTAATGTTGCAGGAGCATGAGCATGAGCAACAACCTGAATATGTTGAAGTTGATTCGCCACCATTTGCTGGAAGAGGACGATGAAATTGATAATATAGTTGTAGATCACGCACGAGGAAACCCATCCTCATCGGCATCGTTTTCCTTCTACCCCACAGCCATGCCCAGCGGCAGCGGGGATTATAAGCACGACACTGCTGCCACTACCACCACCGGGGGCTCATGCCAAAACAGCAGCAGCAGATCAACATCAGAAGTCAATGAGAATGAATTTACACAAGTTCAAGATTGCTCCTCTTCTTCTTCTGTATGCACAAATATAAGAAGAGCAGAGGCGTTTAAGGTAAAGCCACAGGCACATGAGGAGGAGAATGGAAAGACGAAGCAGATCAGCAAGCCCAGGCTCTACAGGGGAGTCAGGCAGAGGCCGTGGGGGAAATTCGCTGCAGAAATCAGAGATCCCGCGAAGAAGGGCGCTCGAGTTTGGCTGGGCACTTTCAGCACCGCCGAAGAGGCCGCTCTGGCATATGACCGCGCGGCCTTCAAGATCCGGGGAGCCAGGGCTACGGTTAACTTCCCCCACGCCCTCACTTCCGATTCAGAAAATGGATCGGCCGTAAGTCAGATGGCGCACAGGAGGAAGAGAGGAAACAGATTGGACGTGTAGTCGGAGAAGCGATAAAATTTAAAAATAAATTGTTCCCAAAAGTTGCCTGTTATGCCGTTTCCTGAGGCAGAGGTGGAAATCCAGTTTACAATGATACTGTTAATGCTCGTTATGTTGCAGGTGATTAATTAATTTTTCAAAAACTATTCCAGTAGATTTTTTTACCAGGAATGGATTGCAGTAGATTTTTACCAGGAATGGAATGGATTGCCAGAGAAATGGATCATGCAATTTAACCTAGTTTGCAATTGATACAGTTTCGATTTGCATTTTGACAATCATTAAATCTTCCAGATGGATTAACACGATTAACATGTTAATGACTGG
>JASDQU010682840.1:136090-147024 GCA_032191745.1 Picea mariana
CGCTCATTTGTGGTTTTGGAAGCACTTCATGGTTTCTGTCTGCAATGGAACATATATGTGTAACAGAACATGAATAGCATAGAAAGAATGCCCTTTGTTAAACAAAAGTCTTCAGGAGAGTAATTAATATCTTCAAGAAACAACAAGAAAATGTTATAAATCCGGAGCCCAACAGTCATCGGCAAAGGGTCAAACAGGCTTTTGACAGGAAGGTCAGGAAGAAGGAGTTCGAGATCGGGGATTTGGTACTTAAGTGGGATGCACCCAGTCAGGATAAGGGCAAACACAACAAGTTTGATTCCCTCTAGATCAGCCCCTTCAAAATCTCTGAGGTTTTCTCAAAAAACACGTACAGGTTGCAAGATATGGAGGGTGAAGAGCTTTTCAGCAGCCCAGTAAATGGGCATTTTTTGAAGAAATGTTTTGTTTGAGCCTTAGATGGCTCCTTTGTTTGTAAATATTGTCCTTTGGTTCTTTGTTCGTTTTCTTTTTTGCATATATTTGGCTTAGTAAATGACTCCATAGCCCAATAGCAAGATACTGAAGCTGCAGAATGAGTTCTTAGAGAATCACAGGGACGACTCTATCCCCCATGGAGCCTAATGTTAACAACAATTTTTGTCTTGGGCACAAAAGTACCCAGGTCTGCAAGTTGCACGGGAAGCACCCAAGTGCAGAGCGGGAGAATCTCTTATCGGGTTACAAGTCAAGCGAGTGGGCGGAGTTTTGTTGTCAGCAGCTGAGATCCACCTGTAAAGTTGATCGACGGTCCTTGGGATTTCAGAGCTGCCAAGTTGCCCGGGATTTAGCACAAAAGGTAGCACCCATAGTTCAAGACAGATCTGGATCGTCTGATCCATTTAAGACAGGTGACAACCAGTCAGCATTGCGGGGATCGGTGTTTTGGGAGATAATGGACTGCCCATTCATTGCAGCTGAAATTGCTGATCGACGAAATGCCAAGGGCACCTTTGGAGCCGATCCCACGGTCCTAGCGCCAGGTCACGTCAAGCGAGCCTGAGAATGAAGGCAACCCCCTTTTAAATGACGAATGCTACCTCGGTCATTCATCTTAAGGACACGTGACGCACATCCGTGCCATGTCGGCATTCGGGAGTTCGAGGGGTAAGCGCTCCTTGTCATTTCACATCTCGAAACCTTGAATCCAGAAGCACCGAAAGCACCCAGAATCGGGCCCATGGTTTTGGCACCTAGTCATAAAGGAGCAGGCCTGAAGGAGGGGTGCTAATGTTTATCATTTGGCAAGACGGGTTCCAAAACGCCGAGAGAAATCTTAGCCGTTCATCTCAGAGGAACACATGGTGCGCGATTAGGTTCTTCGCCTTTCCACCCATTGCGATTTCGAAGCACAAGGAGCAGATCTTTCATATCCTCGAAGCTCGAAGCATCGAAGACATATGGGACTGGGCCCCACAATATTACCAAATTAGTTCAGGGCCATCAAATCAGTGGGGGATGCGTGGCGACTGTTAGGCCTTCCCAACATTTCGTCCATTGTGACTTTGAAGAGAAAATACCTACTCCTTCCTATCCACGAACCCCGAAATGCCGAAAGCACTCTGGAAGATAGGCATAAGGTCATAGCCCATGGTCACATGAGGGAGTAGAAAGGGCTGCACAGTAGAAGGGGGGCACTGTGTTCTCCAGATGTCGGTTCGACGTGATCTAAATCTCGATACCGACTTGGAATGAATGAAGAAGAGAGAGGGTGGTTGAAGCCTCGCCTCACTCATTAATTGCAAGGTATGGATGTCCCAGCTGAAATTCTACCCAAGATGGTCCTCTGTACTAGTTCTTTCCAGGGAAGCCATGCCGAGTCCTTGACTCGCCAGGGAAGCATGCGCACACTAATTCAACATTTAAGGGCTCAACTACCCCCTGGCGCGAGCCATGCAGAATTAAAGTGGCGTATGACAGAGGAGCGCAGGCCAGATTTGATTGAAGAGACTCCTCATTCCGAAAGTCTAGGAGGCCTCTGTTTGGCAATTGTTTAGTGTATATATACTTAGTTTTGGTATTTTTCAAAGGATCGATGGTAGAGCGAAGCTCCCGATTGTAAAGTTTTAACAAACACTCTAGTTCTTTGGTTATGCATATGTATGTAAGATTTCTTGTTTAATGACAGACAGTCTTCCTACCCCATCTAGTTTTCATCTCATACTAAGGGAGTTCATGATTGACTGATTCACATGAATTATTGCAATTATGTTATGATAAAGGATTTATTGTGGCATTATTGTATTCTCTAGTTTTCTGCGTTTGAATGTAAGAAGATCTTGCGTTTAGATGCCTTCTCCCACAGTGTGTTAGAAAGCTAATGTTTATGACAGACCTTTGCATCTCTCTGATACAAGTCTTCCCCCTACTCACCCTTACTACAACTCACTATCTGAAATATATCTAAGACCTCACTTGCCCATGCATGCCTGGCCTAGTTTCGGAGTTGAAACAATATAGTTTTGAGTTTACTCCCCTTTCGATCACCCCTTCTATACATAAATCGTGACATAAACTGATGGGCGTCGAGCTCTGCTCCTGCTGCAATCCAGGAGTGACTTCCGTCACCAACAGTTACCTCTTGGAAATAATGAAGTAAGCGCTAATTGTAAGCACCAGTTATAAGAATTTCAAAACTTAAATTTTAAAGTATAAATTTTTTTAATATATATTTCAATCAATAGAAGAATTCTTTTAAGAAATACCTAATCAAATGAAATGCACACATATAATTACCTAAAGAAATAATAGTATTGTTTCTTTACCATCTTCTTGATAATGAGGCCAAAATGATGAGCTATTTTATTACCCTACATTTTGGAATAATACTATTAATTTTTTAACATCTCCTAGATAATGATGTCAAAATGATGAGCTATTTTATTACTTTACAATTCTTTGGAGGTAACAGTAACATGCTTGTATGAAAACAAATTTCATTGCTACCTAACAATTAAAATGTAGTTCTAATAATGAAAACACACCACACTTCATAAATCTAAAGGTAACTCAATCACTTTTCGCAAATTTCATTGCTACCTAACAATTAAAATGTAGTTCTAAGAATGAAAGCACATCACACTTCATAAATCTAAAGGTAACTCAATCACTTTTCGAAATGATCCATATACTTGAACACCTGAGAAGAACAGTGTTGTCACTAAGAAATCTTTTTGCATGGTTTAGAGACTTACTTTTTCCATAGATCACAACTCCGGTTGTTGGAAAGCGCTGATAAAAAAATACTAACTATGAATTGGAAATTGCATTGTCGAAACTTAAAACACTGGTGGAAAGTAAACACATCATCGAAAATTGCATGAACTAGCTTCCTCAGGACTTGAAGAAAAACTAGAATGATCTTTGTCTATTTATTGGATTAGCCTAGCAACATCAATGAACACCCTTTTTCCAAAGTAGAATATCGTTGTGTGGTCTAGCATTTCTCGTATAGATCTTATTCTTCGTATGTTATGTGAAGGTTTAGCTATTGTTATCTTGGATGTAAAACTTAAACTATAGCACTATAATTGCAAAAAAGAAAAAGCTCTGCTATTAAAATTAAATAAACATGTATTCTAACAAAAATATAAAAACAATGCTATTAAAATTAAATAAACATGTATTCTAACAAAATATAAAAACAATGCTATTAAAATTAAATAAACATGTATTCTAACAAAATATAAAAACAAACTATAGATCCACAACACATGTTTCTTTAGAGTAAACCCCTCTAGAGAATAAGTTGTATGGATATACTAAAACAACAATGAGATTAAATTATGATGCAAATGTACTCACAATAAAACATAGGTTTAGATAATCTATATTTATTCCAGAAATTAAAATCTTGTGCATGGATATTGTCCAAAGAGAATTGATCATCCTAAAGAGGCACAAGTCCTTTTTTTATTCATAGATATTCTAAGTAAGATAATTAACAAATATCCAAATACAAATCTCAAGTAGTTACAACAATTTTCTAAATTCAAAAATAGTTTCAAGATTCTTTCTAATTCCCATCATATTTGAAGTGCCATTGGCTCTC
This sequence comes from Picea mariana, assembly GCA_032191745.1. Classification (NCBI taxonomy): domain Eukaryota; kingdom Viridiplantae; phylum Streptophyta; class Pinopsida; order Pinales; family Pinaceae; genus Picea; species Picea mariana. The sequence goes on from JASDQU010682840.1 coordinate 140,160, forward strand.
AAATTCATAACAAAAAGTGTGGGTTATAACAACTTGCCCAAAATACATTCCATGTGGTTGTTGAGCCATGAAGATAGGAAAATATGTTTTCCTCTTGAGTTGTAGATGTTAAAATGAATTTAGAACTAAAAAAATGTATGGAAAAATGGAATTGCACATGTGGACTTTTAGAAATCCACCTTCCAACAATTAAAACCATGTCGCCCTTGAATCTCTTCCCCATGTGGTTGTAACACTAAATTTGAGGCATCTTTGTTCATTCCTTGACTAGTTTCTTTGAATATCTTTTAAGTGTTGATTTTTGTTCATTCCTTGACTAGTTTCTTTGAATATCTTCTAAGTGTTGCGTGCTTGACTATTAGGTTTTTAAATTCATGGAATATTTTATTACATTGGCCCTCTTTAGATATGTGGTTCCAAGAACATAATTGGTTGTTGGAATTTAAGATAAGAAAGAAGTCAACATCCTCAATGAAGCCTGAAATACCTGATTGATGTATTGGCCAACTGGAATCACTACCATAGATTTGTCCACATGCACAATAGATCCCATATATGTATCCCATGGTTCCATAGAAACAAAATGCATGGAAACAATAATGAATCAAGTGATAGGTGGTATGTTTGTTGACTAGGATTTATGGTAATTCTAATACTACAACTATTACCCATAGATCCATAGCAACTGACAAAAACGTTGAAACTATTGGATCTATAGGATAGGAACTTGCTCTATAGTAGATGATTTTTTGAAACAATATGGTAACAACTTGATCACACATGAGCCATTAATTCCAAAGTACATCTAGAATATACTAATTCCTCCGATTTATAATCATAAATCTAATGAAATAATAAGAAATACAATGGGAAAACACCTTGAGCCTAAATCCTATTTTTGATCATCAAAGAGGATAAATATAGAGTTATGGGTAAGAGAAAATACTTTATAAATGAGGAAAAGAGAGTGGAAAAAGACTGTAAAAACAAAAATTATCACATATCCCATGCACTACAAATGCAGAGACATTATTTAATGGGTAGGAGGTTTGAGTTAAGACAAACCAGAGTGGTCTGAAATATTTATTTGAGAAACAAAATTAAAATTCTAGATCAACAAGATGAATAGAATTTTTTAGTGAAAATGATTTGATTTTAAGAAAATAAGAGGAGAAATAGAACAAGGTTCTCAATGCATCAACGAAAGGATTTATGCAATGTACGATTCAACCATTAGCAAGTCCAAATTAGATTTGAAAAATAGAATTTTGGAAGTCCTTATTTTGGATGAGCATTACCTATAGGTAAAAGAAGGATTATAGTAAGAAAATGTACTACAGAAACATGAGGAATATAGGCTAGAAGAAGATGGCAATCTCATGTATAAAAATAAAGGATATGTTCCTAATTATTACAAATTAAAGAAGTTGGTACTAAAATAAATGCATATTGCTTGATATTCTAGAGATCTTGTTTACCAAAAGACAATCGGAATGTTGAGAAGACAATACTTTTGGTCATGCATGCAAAATGATGTTGTCTATTATATAGCTAGGTGTACGGAATGTCAAAGAGTAAATTCTACGCATAGATAACCAATGAGTTTTCTATAGAAACCATTGCAAATTCCAGAGTGGAAATGGGAAGTGGTAACCATTCATTTTATCACTAAGTTGTCAAATAAGATAAGGAAACATTACTCTATAATGGTAGTGATGGGTAAATTAACAAAAAAGACTCACTTTATTCTAGTTAAATAAGTCATAAGGTAGATAGTATAACAGAAATTTATTTGAAAGAGATTGTTAGGTTGCATGGAGTACCTAAAGAAATTGTGTCTAAAAAATATCCAAACTTTACTTCCAACTTTTGAAAGGTATTATTCAAAGGATTTGATACAAAAATGAATTTTAGTACAACCTATCATCCATACATAGATGGAATAATAGAGAGAGTTAGCCAAGGGATTGAATGCATGTTACGAATGTATGTGATGGATAGGTCATCCAAGTGGGAGGACTACTCACATCTAGTTGAAATTTACCTACAATACTAGATATCAAGGTTTACTAAAAATGAGTTCATTTGAATCATTATATTAGAGAATATGAAATACTCCAATTAGTTGAGATAATCCAATAGAAAAAGTAATACTTGGGCCAGAGTTTCTTACAAAAATGGAAGAGTAAATGGTCAAGATTAAGAAAAAATTGATGGCAACAAAGGACAAGAAAAATAGTAATGTAGATAAAGGTCGATTACCAAGGGAATTTAAATTTGGGGAGTATGTCTTCCTGAAAGTGAAAGCAAATATCTTTGAGTTGGGAAGTTGTGCCAAGATAGTAGTCAAATATCGTACTCCATTTGAAATATTGGATAGAATAAGACAAATTGCATATATGCTTGCATTTCCTACTACCCTAAATGTGCATAATGTTCTCATGTGTCCTGATTTAAATATTATGTGCATGATCCTAACCATGTGATTAAATGGAATTTGATTCAAGTGGAGGCAAAAACAGAATTCTAGGTGTAGCTAGTGCATAAAATAGATAGGAAGGTCATAGTGGTATGGAATAGAGTCATAGGGTAGGTAAAGCTCTAGTGGACCCACTAAAGCCTTGAATAAGAAACATGGGAGTTGGAAGATGTAATGTAGGAAGCATACCCACAAATGTTTTGAAATTTTGATGTAAAAAATGTTGTATATAATGGTGACGTGCACCGAGGAAAATGAAAAATTTAGCAATATGAGAATGTAACAACACTAGTTTTGATCCTGAGACCAATATGTTTATGTGTACATGATGAATGGATAAAATTTGAAAACTAATGTAATATGTAAACTATACATTAAACAACAATAAAAAAAAAAAATCACAAGATGCAGATGGAGAAGGATTAAAACATGTGGGGCTATGATTCCGCAAGAAAGGAAAGAGAGGGGGCTTAGTGTTACAACCTTATTTTCCACCCTAAGGACTCATGAAGGACCCATTGATGCTTCATTGTTGACACACACTCTTTTTACCTAGATTTTGGTGATCTCTGAGGGTTTTTGTGCTCCAACTTCTTAATATAGCATGATTGGTCACTAGTTGCATCACTAGAAACCCATGACTAATCATTGGCTGCACTACTGTCGACCCACAATTGACCCTCTATCTTCTAGATCTGGTGAGTTTTGAAGAGATCAATGTTGGGTGAGTTTTTCCTCTCGTAATATGATCTTGGAAACTCTCGATCCAATCGAGGTTTACTAAGTTCTAGAGATATATAAGTATCCCCTAGCCTACTCGACCAATCTATATAAAGAAGTCATTCCATGGGAAAGAGGAGGAAAAATTATTTACAAGTACATGATGCAGAAATTTTAGAGGAGCTCTTCCATTAGATATAAATCTTCATATCAGGTTAGCCTTGCTTGTATGAAGGCTAAGCAGGAGCTATAGCAAGGGCCAAAGGAGAAATTATTTCAAGACTCAAGGTATTCTTACATTATTAATTTACTATTATCTATTGACTAATATAGATCGGTATGGTTTTTCCTTTAGAATGCTTTTGTATTCAATGATTGATACTTTCTTGTGATAGATCTAAATTTTCCTTGAGTAGATTAAGCTAGAATCGATCTAGATTTGCATTTCTTAAAATCTTAAAGAGGTTTAAGAAAGATGTGTATTGTCTCTTTTTTTGTAGGTAGAAGGTTGTAGGAGTTGGAGCTGCCCCGGCCAGAAACATGCGATGAAAACCTTAAAAAATAAGGTATGCATTTTCATCCCACTTTGATAGAATAACTAGGACAAATTTAGTATATCTAGAGAGAAATTTGTTGTGTTTTATCTCGTTGTCTATCTGGAATCATAGGAATACACAAGAGAGGTCTAACTTATTCATAGGTGAGATTTATCCAAAACATAGTTGGTGACTTCACTAGGAAGGATTTTTTATTCTTCCTTAGTTTTGGATTACAATTTTCTATTGTAATGCCCCATATTTTGGCCTTAGACAGTTAGAAAATTGTTGTTTACTCATGTTAGTAATTCAATGCTTAGTATTTGATTAGATTTAGTTCGACTAAGTTAGACATTTGAGATGAATACATCTAGACATGTTTATCTATTACATGATATTATTCTTACCATTTAATGCTCATAACAATGATGGTTCTCTGATTGTTTAAGCATGAAAGTTAAAATAGAGAATTTTGGTACATGGATACTGTAAAACACCCACTACGGCATAATAAATTTTTCACCTCTTCTCGAGGGACAGAATCCCTGAAGTCCTACAAGGGCTTAGCGTAGGCTAGCTCTTCCCTTTTCCACTTCCATGTGATTGTTGGTTATGACCACAGGCCAAACAACTAGGCGCCTTTTCGCATTTCATGACTCAGCGATACAAGCGAGTCGAGTCTTTCGACTCTGCAAACTTTCGACTCTGCAAACCCGAAAACCCGAAAATATTACCTTCGAGGAGATCGAAAGCTGCGAGTCTCCCCCCTTGATCTAACGGTCCTGGCCATATCGGGACTTCGGAAATCGGGAGTTCAAAATGCAAGAGAGTCAAGTCTTTCGACGCTTCAAACCCCGAAACCTGATACTCGAGTTCTTGTATGAGATCCAATGGATCTCAACGTTTTGGATCCAACGGTTCAGATCTTTTCGGATTTTCATGAACTGGGAGTTCACAATGCAACAAATCCAAAACTGTTGTCACTCCAATCCCCGAATCTCGATATGGAGATTTGTGTAGGAGATCAATTATCCTCGAGGATTTGGATCCAACAGTCCACGGGATTTTGGAGCTTTTCCCGAACTCTGACTATTCACCATGAGTCTCCTCCGATGGACGATCTAGATCCTTTCAGGACTCCTCCTTTCTGCCACAGAGCGCATCGGGGTTTTGGGTATCGGAATTTCACAACTTGTGAAGACAAGGGTTCTTGCCCTTTGGTTTCCCGGGTGTCGAAATGCCGAAATGCCGATCGACAACCACATGTCCCTCCAATGGACGGCTATGACCTTTAACCATGATCAACCGTTATGATCTTTTCAGGATGATCAATGGTCACAATCAAATCCCAGCTTTCTCAAACTTATTCACATTTAAACTGATTCATGGTTTTGTTTATCGGGATTTCGTGACTTGTGAAGACAAGGGTTCTTTCCCTTTGGTTTCCCGGGTGCCGAAACACCGACCGAAAACCATGTGTCCCTATAAAACGATGGTCCATATACTCCCACAGACCTTGGGGATCTACGGTCCTAATTTCTTCACTATTGACGAAGATAAAAGAAAGAGGTTGAGGCATTTAACGCCCTCATATCTTCCCCCAATCTAACGGTCATGATTAACCATAGATCTTCCGACAGAATCTCATCTGCCAATCGATACTTATTCACACTTTAAATGATTTCAGGGTTTCGTATGTCGGGATTTCGTGACTCGCGATGATCAAGGTTCTTTCCCTTTGATTCCCTGGGTGCCGAAACACCGAAATGATTACCAACCACCATGTGTCCTTATGAATGAACGGTTCAGGTACTCTCACGGACCTTTGGATCTATGGTCCGATTTCTTCGCTACTCACAAAGATAAAAGGAAGAGGTTGAGGCATTTAATGCCCTCATTTCTTCCTCCAATCTAATAGTCGTGACTGACCACAGATCTTCTGACAGAATCTCGTCCGTCAGTCGATACTTATCCACACACTGCCATTTCAGGATTTCGCGGGTCGAGGTTTCGAGACTCGTGAGTGCAAGAAAACTCACACATAGATACTCCGGGTGCCGAAACTCCGAAAACTCTTAATTTACCCCCACGCTAATAATTCAGGATTTCGCAAGTCGGGGTTTCGGGACTTCCGAGTGCAAGGGAACTTTCTCTTAGGTATTTCGAGTACCGAAATGCCGAAATGTTGGGATCTATGAGGACTATTCTCCCTCGTGCAAGATTTTAAGACTTAAACTATAACATCCTCCTTCGGGTCCTCAGGTAATTTACACCAGGTTTTGAAGACCAAACTCGAAGGTCTTCTCGAAGGTAAGGGAGTGGTCTCGAAAGGGTGCCTTCGTGAGGAAATCTATCCAAGGCATCAGGTAGGACAAACACAGGAACAAATCTCCCAAGAGCATACTTGAAAATCTGTATTAGTTCATCATATATATATATACATATATAAACATAAGCCATATGTGGTCTTTCCAATAAAAACATGCAGCCATCATTTTTTATCAAAACACCGTGCAAACTGTCTTATACTGAAACCATTCATAAGTGAACAGACTATGAACATACATGTCAGCATATAAATTTCAATAATATATATTCATAATATTCATATATATATTATAATATTAATAATGTTGTTTACATTCATCGACCTTTTTCATAAGGTCCATTCATATCACACATTCACATTTCTGAGTTTTCCACAATACTTGGCCAGTATAGTTATTTTTACAGACTGGGGGAAACAGGGTGTTACAATTCCCTCCCCCTTAAAGGAACATCGTCCTCGATGTTCTATCTATCAACTTGACATGCATGTATAGATGTAAACAAAATCGGATATGTCCGTTTCATGGCATCCTCCATTTCCCATGTAGCCTCATGTAGGCCAAAATGTTTCCACTGCACCTTGACCTATGCAATGGTTCGATTCTGGAGCGGGGTTTCCTTTCTGTCCAGTATGCATTGAGGTTCTGGTAGAAATTCTCCCTCTAGTTCCACCTAGATAACAGACCAATCAATTATATGATTAGCATCATTTACATATTTCTTCAATAATGAAACATGGAAAACATTATGTTCTTTTACTGTGGGAGGAAGTGGTAGCCTATAGGCTACAGGTCCCACTCTA